>JAQGAK010003283.1:0-15698 GCA_034696945.1 Lipothrix lubbocki
AAAGCGAAAAGTGCGAAAATTGAAAGTATAAAATGCGAAAATTGATGTTCAAAAAATGCGAAAAGCTGGCATCCTTATTCATCACTTATTCAAGATTTCGAATTTTTCCTAAATTTTTCTCATGTTTCACTACTTTTGCGATTTTCAAATTTTATTTTTTCGATTTTGTGATGTTCAGATGCCAATGTAAAAATTTACCCTGCTGGAAATATTTTATTATGGGATATTAATTTTATCGTGTTTTTCGCAAATTCCTAGCCGTACCTTTTCATTGGGATTGAAATCAAAGAATGTGGATTTAATGAAAAATTTGCGTAAAAACAATCAAGAAATCCATTTGTTGTTTTTTAACTCTTTTGTGATAAACGTCATAAATTTTTGGCATGCAGTTTTTGTGCTTCGTAATAAAACTTGCAGCGGGTAAACTATTTGTAATTACAAACAAATGTAACAAATTACCTTAAAACATTTATTTGTTCTTTAAATTCATCACTTCAAAAATGCAATACAAAATTATTTTAATTACAAATGTCGCTAAATCAAAATGAGATTATTATTGGTTGCGTAAATAACTATTATACATCTTACGTCCATTAAATTTTAAAATTATGATAATCACGTTTCTTCAACGTAGTCCTAGGCAAAACAGTCTGAAGATCCGTTAAGATTTTTCTCCATTCTTTGGGATTCGATAATTCCAAAGTGAGCAAATGCTGAAGGAAGTCGCGGACAACGTCTACAGAAAGGTCTTGGTCCTGAAAACAAGAAAATATAAGTAATCATTTGGTGATAAGAGCATACATTTACAAACATCTGGTTTAAGTTCAAGTAAGTGCTTGAAATAATTAGTACAAGTTTTAAATACCCAGAGGAATTTGAGATGTTTGAGGTTTGGAATACGAGCGAAACAATACTGTATTGTTTCATTGGAAATATATTCATCGCCAGGGTCCACATAAAGTGACTCTAAACCTGGAAATAAACAAGTTAAAGAAATTTGTTACTTCAGACCAGGTTAAGGACGTGTTTTATTTATTATGAGCTCCAATGTATCAATTCACCACCAGTAGTTGTTATCCAAATAATATGTTTAATAAGTACTCTTCCTGCAATTATCATTCTTACCGGAAATAAATATTATATTGCAACTAGCATTACATTATTTGGTCTTACTTTGGAAATCAACGATGGAAATCATGCGTGGAAAGTTATGCTCCGGCCATTCTGAGGTCAATTCCTGCAGTGTTGCACCTGCCAAGGTTTCAAACGGGACATCTCCAAGCATTGAAAAAGAATTTAAATGAGGATACGCGTGGTAAACATTCAGAAGTTCTGATGAAGTCCATGAATTTTTGCGACCAAGCAAATTTATTTCTAAATTCTTGATGTTCGGAAATTTTGTCGCCAAAGCCGTTATGATCGTTCTGGTTGGCCAATCTTCACCCAACTGCGTATAATCGTTACCATGTGATCTGGAGATGGATGCATTAAGTTTCTCAACTCCTTCATGAGGGCAAATGTTCAACGACGACAAGTTGTTACGGTTGGAGGTTTTAACTTTAATGCTTCTTAAGTGTGGGAACCTTTCCTGAGTAATGATACTTAGCTTCCGAGATGTCAGATCTTTACAGATAGTAAGACTTTCTAATTTCGGGTAAACGCCCGTGCGGAGGATTTTAACTGAATCCAATTTCAAATATTCGACAGTTGATGAAATATTCATGAAGAAACTGCGCGCTTGTTTTCGATCATAAATGTTATGAAATTTCAAGGACTTCAAAGAGGGTAATTGCACAGCCTCCAGCGAATCCCAGTGTTTTTTCCCCAAATCGAACCAAATGTTTACATGTAGTTTAGTAATTCGTGTCAAATCCATACATAAAAACGACAAAAAACACGATATTGTGCCAATTTGTAATTCCAAACTTGATAGTGGGGAACCCAATGTAATTTTTTTGATAAGCTCAACGTGATCACACGTGCCACCGATATCCGGGCAACGAATTTCCATCATATTTAATTTCTGAATCTTCTTCATTTTGATTCCAGAAAGCACTTGGTGTAATACGGTCAATGTTTTACTATAACCAACGAATTCCATTTCAGTGATTTCTGCTTCTTTTGCCTTTAACAATTTAGTCAACTGCGCTAAATCTGTGATTCTGCCTAGGGCCATAGAAAAAGATTTGATTTCAAAGTTCGGATTATTAAACAGATCGTGAACATTGTCTTGATATTTTGGTAATCTGAGAATAAATATAGACGCGGTTTTAAAAGGCGACGGCAAAGATAACGTCTGTCCAGAATGTTGAACTTCAAGAAAATCTTCTAAATATTCGTGTTCGGAATCAAACTTTTCACTTCCGCCACTCACTGTCAAGTCTATGAACGACAACTTTCGCAGAGCCACGCACGCCTCGGAGTTCCAATATTTATTAACAAATCGAATTTTCTTTAAGACCTCCACGTCAGTGATGGATTCAATGAAGATCTTTGCCACCTAATTTATAGAATATTATTTACAAATTAAGGATTATAACTATTGCAAAATTGCAATTACCAATTATCACCGCATAAATATGCACACAATAAACGTAATAACGGAATAAATGAACGCTATATAATAAAGAATGAAAAATAAAATAAATGCAAAAAAAATTGTCATAAGAATTTATAGTACAATCAAATAATTTATAGAAAGCCAAATAAATAATGGAGATACTAAAGGACATTAATTACTAAAGTCGGCATTCCATCTTCACTCTTGATCAAATCTTCGGGATATATTTAAACCACCAGTAAATAATATGAATTTACAGTAAATTCTTGAATTTACAGTAAATATCATGTCACATAACCTGACGTACTAAATTCTTTATAGCGCGACACCATGTTATTAAATGGAATTAAATATGTCAGGTTAGGTGACACTTCTTTTTGGTTAGGTTAGGTTAAATATGTATTCTCATGTAATAATTTTACTGTAAATTCAATAATTTACTGTAAATTCCAGAATTTACTGGTGGTTTAAATGGTAGCCGATTTTAACTATTAAAAAAATTTAAATATTTTTACCTCGAAATGTGTTCGCCCCTTTCAGTAGAAATAGCATGCGCAGAACCGATGTTGGCTGTCCAATTATTTTGCGAATTAACCGTTTTGTCATATGGTTTCCCCAATTCAAAATAGTGATCATCTGAATTACTGGACGGATTAAAGATTAATATTGTTAGATTTATTAATTTAAATATTCTTCCTCACACGTTGAAAATATTCATTGCAATTTACATAAAGAAAAACAACATTATTTCTACCCGTAACATGTACCTTTGACATCCCCCGCAACAATTGCAGATTAAAAATCCGCACCAGGACTTCTTCAGCTGACTAATTACCCTGCGAGCCTTTTTGGCATCATGCTGCACGTGGTCCAAACCCTGGCTGATGGTGTTCAATTGCTCTGCGAAAATTAAATATAATGGTAAATTTTTTATCATAAATAATAACTACATAAATTCCTTTTTATAAATAATATTTGGTGAGATGTGATTTTTAAATATTTAAATTTTTTAACCTCCTTGATGATCCAATTTCTCAATTGTTTGGATGGCCGTGTGTTCAGTCTAGAGGAAAATAAATACTTATTAATAGAAATAATAAATTAATTAAAATAAATATTTTAATAATTAATATTCCTCAAAAATTACACTGCTCCCGCTGATTCCGTTACATTTTTTAAGGTAAAACAATTTTAATATTCTAAACATTTACCAACCTCAACCAACATTGCATTCATTCTCCGTGTGGCCACTAGGGACTGCAATTAACAATGTTATTGTTTTTAAACGCCTTGTAAATTTTTTTTTGAAATGTAAATCGGTAAAATAACTAAATTTTTTGAGTAATTCACATTTGTTAAATATTGGGTTTTAGTTAGTTATTTTAAATAATTCTTTTAGTATTTTTAATTATTTACTAAAAACTTACTTGATCAGTCATATAATTCGACCGATGCTGAATTTCCTTTAGTTCACTCATAATAATGGAATTGAATTTTGAATCGATTTCCTGAAAATTTACGAAACTTCAATGTCCTTTCAATGTAACTTCTGTAGTGATGAAACGTTATCCTTGTATGATCAATACAAATTAAACCTTGTCTTTAAGGATCAAGCCGTAGTGAAACAGAAGCAGGTAGTTTTATTAGCGGATGGAAAAGTGAAAATGCTAGGTAAACAGATTAATGTATATCCTGGACACGGACACTGGATAAAGTGAATCATCCACAAATCATATATAATTTGTGTCCTCGTAGATAAAATCCCTTGTATGCTGATGTACCAATAATGATAAGCTTCCGCATAAAAGCGTGGGTAAAGACTGAAGCTTAATAAGTGCAAAAGTCTTATCGACGTCCATTACACCTCTCGTCGGGACTGGAAGTTCAGATTAATTGATGGAAACGAAGACACATATCATCGGTGAAGATGCAAACTATGGGCTATCGTCATGTGAGTTTAACATCTGCAAAGTCATGGACATCCACCATCATTTTCCGTGCAAGGTGTATGGGATAACTCCACTATATATAATTTACATTTGCCTTGTAGTTAAAATTTTAAATAAAAAAATCCCCTTCCATTTTTAGCAATTTTTAATGCATTTTAAACGGCAGGATATCCTTGATCTTGGATTGAATTGTTTCGGTGGTGGATAGCTCATCTTGCATGTAGATTCACAATTGGAGATAACCCACTTGGCATCTCAACCGACGAAATACATAAAAGTCAATATCCTCGGTGCATATATTAAATAGCATTTATATTTAATAGGAAAATTCGTACAAACACAAATGAGTCATATCCAGACGTAGTTAATACGACTTTGTAGGATGCTTCTCTTTCTTTTGTCAGCACATAAGCTTCAACTCTTTAGGGTCATTCAATTGATTGAATATCCGGTTTTCTATAAGGAATTTAAAATGTGTCATGCATTTTTTGTATTTTGTTTTGTATTATGCGTAAAAAATATATAAGTACATACTTTATATGCGATGAGACACCGAACAAATAAATTAATGTAATACACAGAATTCTAATGGGGACAAATTCAAATTGCCATTGTCTCGTCGAGTGAAAATCCATATCGCTCTGTCTAAGAGAAGTGCAAGATATAGAGTATAAACCACCATTGGCACCATTGCATATTGTGGCAACTCGTTATAACGGTCATCTTTACTAAAGCACACTCCCTATAACGGTAACTTTTCATCAGCCGTAAAAAAACATTTCTACGCCATTTTAACTCATATAAGAGCGCTTCTTTATTACGGTCAAATTTTTCTTCTTTATGGAGCGCCGTTTAGTTTAACGGGTCTCCAGAGTCCACTGCGTTGCTGCAAAGTAGGCTAAAGGCTAGCGCATATAAAAAGCTTGTAAATCTAAAATTCACACACCATTACATTTACAATTGATAATCCTTTTTTAATACAAAATATTTTTAAATAGAGTATTTATAGTATGTATTTTGTATTTAGTGAGCCAGTGTTTTTAATTACATGCATACTTTTTGTAATTTCCCTCATTTGAAGTTATCTAAATGCAATGAGAAGATCCACCAATCTGCAGCACACAGTGTCACAAATATTTAACGCAAATGCTCGTTCCATCCGGCTTAAACCAACTTGAATGCCCACACTTGGAATGGACTCTAAAGCTCGCGTAACTTCTTGAGTCAGGTCAACTCTTCTCCGTCGAACGACCACAATGTACAAGGAATTTTTGAGTGTCTCGAAATTTTTAGTTACTTCAAAAGCATGTTCATGGACGATCATAATTGACAATGCTAATATTGTTGCAGCAGTAATGTGCACTGTGGAGCGAACTGCTTCGGCGTGTAAGTAATGGATGCCGTTGAAGAGAAACCCGATGCAGGATATTATAAAAAATGCCTTAGTGGCGAACATTAACCATTTGAAAGCTTCGTTGAACTGTCTTAAAATCAGTTGTGTCTTTCTGCAGGAGTTGTAGGTTCCACGGATTAATTGTTCTGATGAGTTCAAGGAGACACTGAAATGGTCAAAATTGAATTTTACCTGAATTTAAATTAAAAAAATAAACTTTAATAAAATTAAAATTGTTTAGCCGATGTCTCACCGCAACTTGCGAGTGCTCAATCTCGAACTATTGGAAGCAAACTGAATGAGCATCATTTCCCCTAGAAAGCCGCATGATACGGTCGTCATGCAGATAGTCATGAGAAGTGCGTCCAGCGCGGAGAGTGGGGCTAGGATGTAAAAGGTTCTCCATTGGGCCGGGACGTGATATCCGAGGTAGTTAATTGCCGTCGGGTCTACATACCAGAGACTGGCGTACACCAAAGCGGACAACAGAGCTAAAGGTACTATAGACATCAGCACCATATCTTGCCTTTTTAGCGCCGACCAATTTTGATGCTTTGTTGTCCCTAAGACGTAGCAGAGTATGAAATAATATCGTAGGTATAAGCTAAAAATAGTAAAATTATTTCAGAGCAGTTGATAAAAGCAAACCTGGACAGATTTCAATAAAACTGTTAAACACGGCCATCATGGTGCTACCATCCTGGAGAGTGCAGTAAACAATGATGCAATTCTGTAGGTACGCGGCCAATACCACGTAACCCAATGGGTTTCCAACGGACTCGTGCGTACCGTCCGTCCAAATGAGATGCAAAAGCTTGCCTCCGAAGAAGATGGCGTGGGCTGCCAGAATTCCCTGATAGACTAAGAAAATTGATAATTTCCACCATTTTCTTTCAGCCGTTCCGAAATTAGTCCTTTTGTCGAATTTAAACGGAATTAAACAAATATTGGAGAAGTATTTTAATAATTTAAAAGTGAGCTCTAAATCTTTCAAGTTCAGCATTATCAGTAAGTATGGAGGTTGATTAAAAATTAAATAATAATTGCGCGCGTAACGGACGCGATGGATTGTGGAAATCGAAAGTAGAAACCTAGAACAAATACAGATTTGACGCTGATTGGGTTAATTAGGCGTAATAGTATATTTCATATTCAAAATATCTTATGATGATTGAAATATATAGTAAGAGCTTATATGTTCATGTCTGTACTTTTAGTTTCTAGTTTTTCCAGTTCTAGGCAACAGTATTTCCCAGTAATTTTAGCTATAATCACTATAGCTGATAAAGCTTCAAACGCGTTTTGCGAACTTCATTTCTACGAGCTACATCCCAAGCATTTATGTATGTATATTTTTTCCCTTGCAAAACTTCCACTATGGTTTCAACAACATGACACAGTTTGCGGTGATATGGTTAAAACGTCCATTACGATCAAAATCAATATGAAACATACAATCGGTTTATTACCCCATTATCATGGGGTACGTATGTTAAACCTATGTATACGTACATTAGAGTAAGCCCGGGAATCCTGAATATACGTAATAATATTTGAAGATATGATATAAAGGGATTATCACGCACACGTTTGTATTGCGCATAAATACAATATTCATTGCTTTTAAATTCAAAAGAACTTAATTCGTTTATTTATGCTCTATAGGAACATTAATTTCGCTATGAAGCTTCAAATGACACGAGCTGACGTAAATTGGGAGATGAAATGTTTAACCGTCCATCAAAAAGGCAAAATATCTATAAAAATTAAATCTTAATGGAAATTGTTAAACCTTCTTGTACATGTACGTATTCCAGGCAACTTTGTCTCCTAATCAGATTTGGACCATGTAAATGTGTAATGTGTAGGTAGACTACTCGTGGAATGAAATATTCCTAGAAAATAGTCATTAAATATTCTTATGTATGTATGTAAGGCTGTCGTTTTGTGATTCCGGCGCGGGTTTTAAAAAAATATATATAGAATGGTCTTCTAAACATCTTCTGTATACCCGTTCTCACTGTTTGCGCAACATAATTGACAAATTGTCGATAGCGTCAAACGATTTTAAGATCTAAGAATTTTAGTATTAAATATAAATTCTATGTAATATATGCACCAAGGATATTGACAGATTCCGTCGGCGGAGATGACGAGGAAGGTTGGGTTATCTTCATGTGAACCTGCATACAAGATGAGATATAGACCATCAATTCAGTGCAAGATGGGATATACTGCCGTTTAAATTGCATTACAAACGGATGAAAACGGTGGTATTCTGTATTTAAAATTTCAACTACAAGGCAATTGTAAATTATAGTATTATACTCCTGAGAACATATCTTCTTTGAATGTAAAACAGTTGAAAGGAACAGATGTAAATTCCTAAATAATATTCCTCACGAAAATAATATTACAAAATTATGTAAGCTAGCCGATAGGTATATTCATGAGCTATACTATTTCACGGTAAATTTAATAAAATCATTAAACATGTAGTGTAGTCTAAGATTGCTACGCGGATGGCTAAAAGTTATCTATAATAATATAAATATCAGTACATTTTGTATCATGATTTGTGTATAGGCTGCGGCCTCAAACGCAATAAATCAATCAATCATTTAATCAAATTATAGTATTATAGTCCACTTAAAAGGATAGTGGATGTCCATCACTTTGCAGCTTCAGACGCACATAGTCCAATTTGCATCTTCATCGACGATAGACGACGTAAATTCTTTGTACACAAATACGTGCTGTTGCGTCGGCTAAAAATAATACATTTATATGTACATTAGGTAACAAGAATTTAAGCGTTGGTTTTATTCAAAGGATGCCATATTTTATAATTTATTTCTTAAGCAAGTAAAGGTTTAGAATTTTAAAGCTTTGAGGGACAAATTGAAAAGGTTCCTATTCTCTGTTTGGAGTTTATTGCAAATTCTATCACACCCACTTAGAAATAGTGGAGACTCGCTATAACGGCATTTGCACGTGTCCCACCCACTATGTATGTAGGTATATATGTATAGGAAATTAACAATGAATACATACTCAGTTTGCTTTGACATTTCCAAAAATTTTTTACTGCTGAAGTGATACAACTTTTAGTCCATATATTTTATTTTATTAATTCACCGCTGCTGTGTGTAGGAAAAGAATCTTTTACCTGTAGTAAAATTATGACAGGCCAAGTTTTAACATTTTACACAGCTGCCAGTATGTACACATATGACCGAAAGTCTAGCTGGTGCAAGGATAGTATAATAGTATAAGATTGTCTGGATCAGTAGCAGAAGAAGATGAAACTACGAATCAATGATAATATGATACAACCCAGGTAATAACTGAAAGCGCGCGGAAATTCTAATTAGCGATGATTTAACATATTACGTCCAAATTCGAGTCCCTTAGTAGTCAATTATAATAAATAAAGTATATTTAATAACCTACACCCTAGATTTTAGATGTTGGTAGATCAGAGTCAACAAAATTCAGATAGTCGGGGTAAAGAGAGGTGTGTATTATCAAGAATAATTATTATTGATAATTATTATCATCGACAAAGTTGTTGAAATGTGTGTTGCTACTTGAACAACGGCAACGTGTGTCACGGAAAACGTTCTGCACAAACGTTTTTGACAAACGCCATTTTTTATTAGCATTCGTTTTCCAGTTCCTATCAACCAATATTTATAGCCTTGCCGTCTAATAGGTGGCGCTGATATGCTTGAAAATATTAAGTTACAAACTTTTTGTATGTATGCAAGAAACAAATGGCTTTGTTCGCTGATAATTGTTCAAAAAGCCATGTCATAACGACAGCCATGTCAATAAGGGCTAATTATAAGTTATGGTGACTTTAAAAATAAAATTATAACATATTTGTTAAAACAAAGATTGCTATATGTACAGTATGCATAGTTGTTTAAACCGATTTTTATTTCAAAAACTTTCAACATATTGAACTCAATATTAATTTGTGCTTAAATATTATATGAAATCACCTAAATGCTATCAGCAAGTCCACTAATCTGCAACACACATTGTCACAAAAATTTAACCCATAGGCACGTTCCATTTGACTAAGTCCAACTTGAATGCCCACGCATCGAATGGAATTTAGTGCCCTTATAACGTCTTGAGTCAGTTCTCGTCTCGCCCGACGAACAGCTACTACCTTCAAGGAATTTTTGAGTCGTTCAAAATTCATTGTAACTTCGAAGGCTTTTTCATGGACAATTATACACGACAATACTAAGACTGAAGCGACCATGATGTTTGCCACAGAGCGCACTACTTCTGTGTATAGGTAATGTATGCCATTAAAAAGTAAGACAACACTTCCTATCAAAAAATACACCTTCGCTATGAGCATCAGCCATTTGAAAGTTTCGTTGAACAGTCGTAAAATTAGTTGTGTCCGTCTGCAGGAGTTGTACGTTTCGCGGATCAGTTGTTCTGATGAGTTTAAAGAGACGCTGAAAATGTCTAACCGCAATCTGTGAATGCTCATCTCCGAACTTTTAGATGCAAACTGAATGAGCATCATCTCTAATATAAAACTACCGGCCATGTTCGACAAACAGACATTGATGATCACCGCATCCAGCATGGACAGTGGAACTAGAATGTAAGACGTCCTCCATTCCATTGGTACATGATATCCCAAGTAGTTAATAGCCGTTGGATCCAAATAATACAGACTGGCGTAAGCTAATCCGGCCAAAAGGCATAAAGGTATTATAGAAATCAGTACAGCATCTTGCCTTTTTAACGTAAACCAATTCTGACGCTTCGTCGATTCTATTTAAAACATTGCAGATATATGTGAAACGTATTTGAATAAGTGTGAAGTTAGGTAAACCCAATTAAAATATATGTTAGCCTTTATTTAGCCTGTTGGGTCTATTTTTAACACATAATTGTATTTTATTAGTAAAATATTGCTGTGGTTTATAAAAACTCACCTGGACAGATGTCAAGGAAACTGTTAAATACCGCCACGATGATGTTACCATCCTGGAGAGTGCAGTAAACGATGACGCCGTCCATCACATAAGCAGCCAATACGACGTAACCCAAAGGGTTTCGAATGGACTCATGACCAAAGTCCGTCCAAATCAAATACAGAAGCTTTCCGCCTAAGAAAGTTGCATGGGATGCAACAATACCATGGCAAATTAAACAAATTGAAACTTTCCACCATCTTCTTTCAACACTCATATATTTAGTTTTTTCGTCGAATTTAACCGGAATCAAGCACAAGTTTGATATGCAACGCAATAAAGTTAAAGTGAGCTTTAAATCTTTGAAGTTCAGCATTTTCAAATGGAGATTGCTGACAAATTGGACAAGTATAATGTGTATATATATACTATGTACTATAGCTTTAAGCCCGTGCTCTGCCCGGGGGAAAACACTGCTCGTTATGTTGTATTATGTATGCCGCGAAATTTTAAAAGTGTCACAGAGATTTTAGTGCGAATATAGGTGAGAACTAGCTTTAAACCCGTGCTCTGCACGGGCAAACACTGATTGATCGTTAAATGTTGTATTATATATGGCGCGAGCATTTGAAATCTTACAGAGATGGTGAATATAGGTGAGGATACTAGACGTTTAAACGATATTAGATATCCACGGCTCTGTTGAATAAAACTGCCCAGAGTGTTCCCAAATATAGGTAATACAATAATACGGAAAAATTATATGAAATATCAATCTTAATTCCTCGTTACCCGTCTGGTTTGTTCCATTATGGGCTTGGTTTTGAGAGCACACAATTTCATAACGACGCTTAAAGGATACAAAAGCTAAAGTAAATACGCACGCGGGGATGGTAATAAAATATGGAAACATCCAGTATTAAAGTATTCAGTATGAACAGGACTGGCACTAACATCTTAATTACTATTGCCATACCCCTTCCACATGTAATATATGCATGTTACATCAAAGTTCTGATGCCTGGGAATCGAATTTGGGTCACGTATACTATATGTCTTATTTTGTACGAAATATTTATACAGTTTCAAATAAAATAAAATAACCAATACTCATTATCGCCAATCCGAAACCATATAATATCTCCGTTACTGAAAATCGATTCCAATCAAGAATTTGCTAAGGAATAACTTGGGGCTTAAAACGACGTTCAATAAATAAATCAATTCTTAAAAGTATTTACAAAATTTAAACCTAAATAATCCCGTAAAAGAAACTCCAACCACAAGCACCCTCTTTTGTAACTCAAGTGTTTTACTTATTTATTGTTGATTTACAGTACACAAACCTGTTTTTAAGATTCACAGAAACATCCTAAAATTTTCTGTACAATACTGGTCAAATATTTAAAAATTCACAACAATAAATGATCAAAACATTCAACACTAAAATACAAACCATTAGCAATGACTGATGCCTCCATAATGATTACTTAGTTATTAAAATTATAATTAATTTGACAATTACGACATTAAAACGGGTATATACGATTACTATAAAATCTAGTTCGTTACAAACAAATATGTACATTAGAACATTACAATAATTTATGATGGAAATAGAAATAATATATCCCATAATAATTCTTGCTGAAATTAAAACCTTGTAATAATACTAATCCCATCGAAATTACATAGGAAACCGGAGCAACGTGATCACTAAAAATTATTTTTAAGAACATTGTACATTTTAAGCACAATCCCACACTTGACATATTAAATTAAAAAATACAGAAAGGCTATAGACGATTTAACATTTAAGCAACATAGGAACAAATGTAAAAATTATTTATTAATTTAAGTATTAGATAAGTTTTTACATTTTTTAATTTTTGCAAATTCCATTCCTGAAGTTAAATACACACACGATTACAACACTGAACATATATTTATAAATTTTTTATCAAATAACGACAATGCATAATTTTTAGACACCAATAATTGTTTTAATTGTAATAAGTGTAAAGTAAATTATGAAATATCACCCTTGAAGTTTCCTGTTCCCAAAAATTATTTTCCACTTCTTATTGTTTGAAATCGGGTTTTAACCGATATTCACATTATAGGCATTGCTTCTTGCATTTTACGTAATTAATAATTATACTTTAATTAATAAATGTAATAACATTTTAAAAATTCAAAAAAAATGAGATACACTTGGATCAGAATTTATCGGAATTATTCAGAACATTATAATTAAAATAATTGGCATGTAATTAATTATTCTTAAAATCAAATTACAACAAATAAACCGCCGGTTAATAAACAATGTATTTAGTTTTACAGAAACAAAATTGTATTTTCCTACAATAATTTCCTTTTCTATGCAAAATACCTCAATTTTTTAAGAATTCTTTGAGCTTATTCAATAATAACTTTGATCTCTAATTAATTTTAAAGTTTCCAGAAGAATATTTTAGAGTTTAAAGTATATTAGTTATTTATATAATTTATTATAATCTACCAGTGGTAAATACGAGCGGAACTACAATATTTTGATTTCGAATTAAATTTTAAATACAATTCTGTATATTGCTAATACTAAATAATTCAATTTTTTATTCAAAATTCTTAAATATATAATTTCAAATTAAACTAAATAGTTTTTATTTTAAATTTCCACGAGTTCAAGGAAATCTATTTTATTCGAGCATAGTAAAGGCATTTTTAAATTATTTAAAATTGCTCATCGAATTTTTAGTACATTACTATTTTATTAATAAATAAATATTTAATAAATGTGCCTTATTGGTAAAAAGCCATTATTTAGTTCATTTTTGAATTAACTACAATGCCACATTTTTAAGCTTCTTTTTTTACTATTAATCTCAGAAGGTCCAGCGTTCAACCATATAATTCTTTTACCTATATTGAATTATTTAAATTTTTCTTTTTTAATATATTTTATATCTCGTCATTAGCACGGCTAATAATAAGTATTTGTCGTGAATTTATATAATTTTTGCAATTTTCAATATACAGTGAATATTATTTTATTTTTGATACTTTTATTTTTGATAAATGATACTAAAACTTTCAAACAACGTCTACTGCAATTTACAATTCTGAATGTAATGAAAATCTATATTCTCAATATTTTTTAATAATTGAAATTTCTGGAGAAATTACATTTATTTAAAGTTACCGCCAGGTAAAAGTTAGCGCTTTTCAACTGCCATCTGCAGCATCTAATTTAATATTTTTTCACTATATATATATAGATTTACATATGTTTTTATATTCATTATTTGTAAGAAATTTAAATTTTTAAAGTGAGCCCAGCTACTTTTCAGTTTTCTATTACCTAATAAATTTTAATTGTTATTATTATTTTCGCATGCGATATTTAATAATTTATTATTTAATTTTTCACGGATTTATATTGCAATTAGTTTTGTTGTCACAGCGCTCAGCAAATCAGAATCGAAATCAAATATTTTAGATTGTTTTAAATTTAAATACTAAATTATTTCTTAATTTAAATGTTGGTGACTTTTTAAAATTATAAAAAAAAAATTTTATGCGATCAATCAGTAAAATAGCATTTTGATTATTTTTTAAATTAATTATTTTTTAATTTAATGGTGACTAATTTAAACAATTAAATACTGATTACGTTTTAAAATTAAATGCTGATAGCGTTTTGAATTAAATCTGAATAATGTTTTTAAATAAAATAGTAAATGAAATTAACCAAATTGGAAGCTTTCTTAAATTAGGAAAAACCACTCGTCGTCCGTTGATTTAATTCGAGAAATTTCCATAGTTTTGATTTTATGTAGTAGTAAGTAATTTTCCCGCCCTTTTATTCGCGTCCGTCAACCGCGCCTCGTTAGACTCCGCCTGCAATACAAAATGTCCAATACTCATTAGAATACTAATACTTCCATTTTATTTAGAAATTAAATTGGTATGAAAAATTTCCATTAACGTTTATTTTAATTTATAATTTTTTAAACGAATTTAAATATTAAATGCTGTTTTTCAGTTTATAAACCAGTTCTTTCCCATTTCAATTTACCTTTTTATTAATACGATCCAATTGTCGATTCTGAGTTTCGATTTCACCACCCATATCCAACGCCATGTTCCGAATATTCCCCACCATGTTTGTGATCTGCTCCATATTATTCTCCATTTCTTCCTCTCGAGCGTCGTTTGTAATTCTTGACACAAAAAAAGAGGGAAAATTGAATGATTTCCTAAATTTTGTAATTGACGAACATTTAAAATTTTCTCATTTAAAAAAATTTGATGAAATAAATACTCACTTTCCAATGTAACCGCCATAAGCCATAAGTTGCGGTCCATCCTTCCGCTGCGGCTGCCCACTGACGACTTTCCCATCATCATTCCCTTTCCAGACCTTCTCATTCTCCTTGTCGTTCGCTTGTCTACGGCGATATGGATGGATGCGGGTTAATTAAATATTGATTAAGAGCCTCTAATTTGTTTGCAGATGAATTTGCATTTATTGATTTGTCTATCTATAATTAACTATAAAATTCTCTCTCACTTATTGCAAGGCAGCTCACAAGTCCCGCAGCACTCGCAGAAAACGTACCAAAATATGGATTTCTCCATCCCAGAAAGCATTTTCTCCGCCTCTTTCATATCCTCATTGATCTTCGTGAGGCCCTTCTCCACGTTTTCTAGTTGCTCTGTTTATATTACAAAATTACATTTAAATTATTTATTACTTCGATATTAAATAATAAATAGCTAATTTTAATAAATAATTAGTTACTCTTAAATAATAAATAGCTAATTTTAATAAATAATTAGTTACT
>JAQGAK010003284.1:0-15691 GCA_034696945.1 Lipothrix lubbocki
TGTAGATGTAGATGGTGATGTAGAATCTGTAGATGTAGATGGTGATGTAGAATCTGTAGATGTAGATGGTGATGTAGAATCTGTAGATGTAGATGGTGATGTAGTATCTGTAGATGTAGATGGTGATGTAGTATCTGTAGATGTAGATGGCGCTGTAGTATCTGTTATGGTAGATGGCGCTGTAGTATCTGTCATGGTAGATGGTGATGTGGTATCAGTTACGGTAGATAGCGCTGTGGTATCAGTTACAGTGGATGATTCGGTTGTTTCTGTTGGAATAGTTGTTGGGCCTGTACTTCCTGAGATTTGTTATACAACATATTCATTAATTTTTAAAAAATATTCCTTCTAAGCAGTATCTACTTTCAAATATATGCGCATTACCTGGAGTGAGCAAATTCACAATCATTTTCCCTCTTTCATCTACTTTGTTGTGTCCTTTTGAAGGATCAAAGGGGTTGTCTGAGTCGGAGTGAAATGCCCACAACAAATAAATTTCTTGGTCCTGTTTGGCGAAACGATCAAAATTATAATCACGGATTGGAAAACTTCAAATTCTAATTTAAAAATTCATTAAAGAAATGTACATCCTATTGTGTTATTTCAGTATCACGTACTGTAATATCCACGTCGTTCGTATCCCCGGTTAACAACTTTCGGTGAAATTTCAGCGAAGTGAAATCATCGACTTCGGACCCATCGTCGTAAGTCCAGCTTTGTTCACTATCTTCTACGGGGGGATTTGTAAATGGACCAAAGTGAATGTCCTGTGAAATATTAGAAATCAAAACTATCTAATATCGTTTCATGCCAAAACTAGTAAAATTTTTAACAACGTCATTAACAAATTTTAACTAAAACAAATTAATTCGGAAAATTTAATTTACAAAATTTAATGCAGAAATTAATTATTGATTGTGCGCTGATGAAGGATACAAGTTGTATCAGAAAGCTCCGCGAAATAAAATAATAATTTTGTCTTCCACGTAACCGTAAAAATGAATACATTAATGCAGAAAATTTAATTAAAAAAATTTAATAGGAAAGGTTAGATAAAATTTACAAAAATCTTTACATAAGAAAAGCATACAATGAATTTTTTTTAATTGTATTTAGTGAATATTTTGCTCAATATTTAATCTTACAAAAATGCACTACTTTTTCAAAACTTTACTGAATATCTATACGAAATCTTCCCATAAGGTTCCAATATTACCTTAAAATACCCTTGCCCTCCCGCCAAACCTCCAACAATTCCATCCGACAAACCCTTCTTGCCATCCGACGACAGTCCCAAGCCAACCCATCCATTAGTTTTAACTTTTGTAATAAAAGTAATTTCTTGTGCCCCCAAATCTACAAACCACTTGACATGGAAATCTGGAGAAAGTACGGCTTCGTTTTCATAATCGTAAGTCGGTGGCTCTGGAATGTCGAAAAATTCAGATGCGAATGGTTTAAAAACTCCTGCATGTGAATAAGGAAAATGTCCGAAGATTCCAATATACACGAGTGATATAAACAAAATATTTTTTAAATGCATCGTAATATGTAAAAAATAAATATTGTTTATATATATTGGAATAACAAATGCCTAGAATACTAAAAACTAATAAAATAGACAAGGCGTTTGCAGGAACGGTTCGGAACACGTTTGTAAATACGCTATCTAATTACACGGCACCTTTTATTACCTCTTGTATCTGATTACATTGCCACATCCGATTTGAATAATTAAAAAATCTTATCTTTTAATTATATTTAACATTGCAGTCTTGAATGATGAATGTCGTTCTAATGAACATACAGATTAATTGGTAACGGTGGTAAATTCAAGTCTCGTGAATTTTGTATTTCATCAGTGCATGATTTGCATATTAACATAAGGAATCACAACGGTAAATGTATGGAATCAGTGTTTTTAGCAACGCGGTGTCAACGCTCTATAAATTTCTAGTCTGAAGGTTTGAGAGTATAATAATTATTATAGGTACATTCGTATATTTGTATTTATTTATGTACAATATATAGTTATGAATTGATTATCATTTCCAAATATTTTCATTATCATAAGTTGAAAACGCGGATGCACTCTAGTATTTACAGTAATAAATTATTTGTTAATGATGTGTTGGGCAATTTAGGCTAAATAATTTACACATTTGAAACTACGAAATTTTATTATTACAAACTTGAATCGGGATTAGGAACGAATTGCACATTTAATAATATTGTAAAATCCATTTGAGGAGCATATAATGTTTGGGGATTATATCATTGGCGAAGGATCCCAAAGTACTAATTCCTACACCTTCAACACAAAAGTTGGTACTTTTTGATACTTCGCCGACGACATGAAGTATTATAGTCATATGATATGAAAATAATCCACATGGACAGCAATATTATCTTCCGATCTTAAAGGATTAACTCTGTCAATTGCGCCAATTAATGTAAACATAATATTGTACATTTGTAATCTAAATGTTTTTGTTTCAACATATCCAAAACAATTCCTACAATTTCATCCCAGCCGCAGATTCCATGTGTTTTGTAAAAGCTTCAATATAATTTGTACGTGAAAGTGAAAAGTACGGTATATAACAGTAATGGAGGAGCTAATTAGCAAATTAATAGAAATGTCTCTTCAATATAATTACTTTTATTATTATTATAAGCTATGATTGCATATCAGAATAGAACCATTGACTCCTGATGAATGAATCAGTTCTGCTCGTGCACAGATTGATTACCCAATAAATAAATTCAGTTTGGAAATACCGTCTTTTTGCTCATCGGCATACTTGAAGCATAAAGCTTGGCAACTTCGTTAGTATGTATTCGTTATAAAATTAAGTATGTACTTGTCATGTATCACATTGGATTTATGTATACAACATGCTATGTATTGATGCTAATGATAATATTTTGCTTATTCCAACACAGCTACACAGCTAGATTGTCTTTTTATTTGTGATGAAAAGATTGCAAAATTGATTGAATCAAATATAGATTGACATTGATTTTGGTGCGCTACCGACAAATATGTATATAGGTACATATATGCATATCGTCGTTGGAGATGCAAAGTGGGTTATCTCCATATGAACCCAATTGCATGATGAAATATCATCCATCGATCGATTCAGTGCACAATGGGGTACCCTGCCGTTTAATTGCATTAAAAACTGAAAACGGAGGGAACTTTGTATGTAAAATTTCAACTACATAAGGCAGTTGTAAATTATGGTGAAGATCCCGTATATCTTGCAGTTAAAATGATTGCGAATGCCCGTCAATTTGCAGTAATAAACGCACATGCAGATAGTCTACTTTGTATCTCCACCGACAATATCTTATACATTTATCAGTAATGAATTCGTTTGTCACCGCCGGCCGACACTTCACACTTATGATATTTGCTTTGGTGGAATGTTTGTTCACGGGAACAATGTCGTTGAACATGAAGAATTGGTTCAAAGTATCCGATGTAGTTTGTTTGTTCTGGCAATTGATGTAATTTTTTGAGAGTTGGCGTCAAGGATCCTACAAGAGCTTGTAGTCTATTATCTTTTAAATTGGCAATGTGTATTTCTTATCAGTGTCTAGAGTCGGCAAATTTTAATCTCAAGAACTCCAAACAATTACATCCCCTAGTCCCCTATAGGTTCAATTTACTATTTTTTGAACTAACTACAGGAATGCCGCTTCGTACTTCCGTTACGAAACGTTTTCGCTCAAAATGAAATTCTCGGCTAAAATAATTATAAATAATTCTTAACCATATTAATTTAAGTTATCTGACGATTTAGGGTCATGAAGGGATAAATATTTTCATAATAATTGTCTTCGATTTAAAAAATAAATTATCAGCTAAATTTATTTCTAAGCAGAAGACATTCACGTAATAATTAAATACAAATCAATATTTATCCACGAGAAAGCAAATTCACTAGTCTGGATCCCCTGTGGCTATCATCATGCTTGCTACCTGGGTCATAAGGGTCATCAGATGTTGGGTGGAAGCCCCACATAAGATAAATGGGTTGATTCTGGAAGGAAAAGGTTCAAATTAAACAAGCTATATACATATGCAGTAATGAATTATAACAAATTTAAATATACGCGAACAGCGACAAAAATAAAGATAAACAAACGTAATTATTTACCGTTATTACAACATCTTCGTCATCTTGAGTGTCTAAATATCGCCAGAATAGTAACCTTGTAGTGCCATCTCGTTCAAACCCATCGGTAAAAACCCAATTCTGGCGGACGTCAATTGCGGGAATATTTCCAGCAAGAGTGAAATGAGAGTCCTACAAGTTTTAGTGCAAATACATATATATTAGTGTATTACATTAGTGGCAAGTGGCAATTAAAATTATGAGAATTGATTATTATGTATATAGTTATGTAATATTTGCTTGCTATCAGCCTAACAATCACTCACGTCAAAATAAGATATTCCGTTTTTAAAGCCACCGAGAATTACGTCAGATTTGGATTTTGAACCAGTTGTGGAAATTCCAAAACCAACCCAGCCCAATGTTTTAACAGTGAGATTGAAGGTGATTATTGATTCTCGTGAGTTAAAATTCCAATGTACGTTGTAATCAGGCGAGAGATCTAGTTCATCTTCGAAGTCTGATGGTGGCGAAGTTGTAGTTTCAGTTGTCGTCGGTTCTGCGGTTGTTGTTGTGGTTGATTGAGTAGTTGTTGTAGGTTCAGTTGTTGTTGTTGGTTCAGTTGTTGTCGTAGGTTCTGTTGTTGTTGTAGGTTCAGTTGTTGTCGTAGGTTCTGTTGTTGTTGTAGGTTCAGTGGTTGTTGTGGTTTCCGTTGTAACTTTTGTTGTTGTAGAAGGATCGGTTGATGTGGTTGGTTCTACGGTTGGGGTTGTTGGTCCTGTTTTGTTTGTAAATTAATTAAATTATTCTAATTAATCATTTATTTAAAGCTCTATTAATTAATTAAAAACCTATGAACAACCAAAAATAAATTCATAATTCATTCATCATTAAATACCTGTTGGAATTAAATTTACCAATACTGCTCCCCTGTGTTCTGCCCCGTGCTGGCTGAATATATCCGGGGAATCCGACGTTGGATGGAAAGCCCATGTTAAATAAATGGCATCATCCTGCAATATAAATGAATAAGTAATGTCAATTGTAAAATTATCATATAATTTTAAGTTTGTCATGCTAATCTTTTAGTGTAATGTGGGTATGTGGATATTTATTTATTTTAGACATTTTTATTGAGATTTTGTTTTTGCATATAGATATTCAGCTAATTAAACATTTTATATTCATACCGTTATGGGAATATCATTACTAGCATCTCCAGTGTCCAAATATCGCCAGAATTGCAGCACAGTGAATCCAACATCTTCATAGCCATCAATAAAGAACCAATCCTGAGATGCGTCGTCAGTGGGGGGAACACCATTTGCAGGGAAATGGACGTCCTGAAATTCAAGATTAATAAACAAAAAATTCGAAAACATATTACCACAATTTTTATGACAAAAATTTGTAAAATAAAATAAGCATGTAATACTTCTTTTAATTGAATTTCTTTTAATTGTTGTTTTACCTTGAAATATTTCTCCCCATTACCATTAAATCCACCTACAACAGCATCGGAATGTTCTTTTAATCCTGTCTTTGAAATTCCTAAGCCAACCCACCCAATTGATCGAACCATTACTTCAAAAGTGATTTTTCCTTCTGCAAAATTCACATACCACCAGGCACGGTAATCTTTGGAGAGTTCGATTTTGCCACTGTAATCGTAAGAAGGTGGATCGGTGACTTCACAGTCACCAAATTCATTACAGCCATTGATTTGAGAGTGTGTAGGACTCCCTAGAATTAATTGGGTAGTGGAAAGCAAAAAGAATAATATGCTTCTTAATAATTGCATTTTTTAAATTAATTTAACGAATGCAAGAATTATTACAGTGCGATTTAGGTTATTGCAACGCTTAAGTCTACTTTGTGAATAATTAAATGCAGCAAAATTATATTACTCAAGTACGGATTTCTCCGTCATGATTTTATCTGATTGATCCGGGATGCTCTTTCATTTAATTCATTTAAAGCCCAAAATCGGACTTTGGATTTCATTGCATGCGCTTGCAATTTCATATCTACAATAATAATCTCCAAACTGGACATTGTTTATGTATATTTTAGGACAGTCCCATTCTTATCTCTCCGACGGAAAGCTGACAAGGTTAAATAAATTACACATGATAATCCCTGAATTATTTAATTATCTATAAGCATGATCGAACATTTATCATCAATTATTATTACAATTGAGATGACACCCTTGATCTATTAGTTGGCACAATCGACTAATAATTGTGGGTTCGTAATGTTCGATAGAAATTTATAGGTCACTGTGTGGGCCAGTGACCCATAATCAAACTAATAACGACGATTTAAAATCTTGAAATAAAAATCTTAAACAAAGATTAGACGATGCCCTTGGATTGATTCCTACACATTTCGATGTTGGGACTTATGCTGGGAAGAATCTGGTTGGCTTGTGATGAATAACCACTTGATCTGCAATGACAAAAATTCAAGTAATAAATAACTGTTGCAATCTTGACAACAGTAACTCGTTAATTTGGAAACCATTTCTGACCTGACACAGTCGTTGGATCCAACAGATTAATTCTATAGAGACCCCGATTGGTCTGGGAGTGCCTACTACTGATCTCAAACGGAGTGTCGTCAGATGGATGGAATGCCCAAATTAAATCTATCATTGTGTCCTATTTACAAAAAATACACGATTAAAATATTATTGCAAGGAAAAAAGCAATTATAAAATTTTGACTATTTTCACCCTTACAATTTAAAAAAAATTATCTTGTTTTTGAAATATTCTTAATCGTATATTAAATGACGTACCTCAATAAGCACATCTTGACTATCTCCCGTATTAAATTCACGCCAGAACTCCAGTACAGTCATGCCATTGTATTCAAATCCATCAATAAATTTCCAATCCACTTGATCATCCCACATTGGCACTGGGCTGTTGTATATGAAATGTGCATCCTGAATGCAAAAATAGAAAATAAAATAATGCAAATCATTGTTTAGTCCGGTTTCTAATAATTACAAAGAATTAGAAAAAATAAATAAAAATACATTTTAAAAAATTACATTTAAATAACTAAACTTTTAATTGTTGCTTACATCAAAATAATAAGACCCGTCCTTTATTCCCCCAACAATTACATCCGCATAGTTCTTACTTCCGGAAACGGAAACACCGAAGCCCATCCAACCAGTTGCTTGAACTTGGAGAAGAAATTGAATTCTTTGTCCACGCAAATCCACGAACCATTGGACTGCAAATTCTGGAGTAATCTCTACTTCCTTTCTAAAATCAAATTCTGGTGGTGGGGGAGTCATTCTAGTTGTGGGTTCTTTGGTCGTTGTAGTAAATTCGACAGTTGTAGTTGTGTGATTAGTGGTGGGCGTCGTTGCAGCCATCGGTCGTTCAAGAATATTAACGGCATAACTTCCAGTTATAGCCGGAGGATATTCGATAGCGTCCGTGGAACCCAAGACCCAAACAAAGTTTGTCCAGGCGTACTAACGTTTTTAATTAAAGGCCAAATCAAACAAATACGAATTTTAGTAAGTGTGCAAATATTATGCAATTAATGAAAAGTTATGTTTACTCGTATTTTCAGGTCCTGTCGATTGTCCCTAGTGTCAAAGGCCCGATTGAACACAAGGATTGTTTCTCTCGTAGTTTCATATGCACTGTTAAGCATCCAATCTTGTAAATCATCCAATATTGGTGGTTTTTGTGGATCGTTGGAGAAGTAATCCTGGAAAAATGATTATAATATCACATCCCTTATTATATTGAGAAATAATTCACATATATACCAATAGTTTAACGTTTTATGTAATAAAATGTAACTTACAGCGAAATAGAGTACACCACCAGATACTCCACCAATCACCAAGTCAGCTTCAGACATGTCACCCGTGTCAGAAATTCCAAAACCAATATATCCTGTAGTTTTGACTGTTAGAATGAACTGCACTGTCTCAGCTTGTAAATTGACTACCCAGGTCAAGTCCACATCTTTGCTCAAAGTTGCTGATCTTGTGAAATAGTCTATTGGTGGTATCGTTGACTGAGTGATCTGGTCAGTGGTTCTTGATCCTGCTGTAAACGTGGTGAGTTCTGTAGTACCCGTTGATGCTGTAGCAGTTGCCAAAAATAATGCACACTAAATTTTCCTGTATTAATATAAGGTCATCCTTTCAATACATTCAAACATTTCAATTCATCCTTTAAATACATTACGAAGAAGTAAAACAGCATTTAATTTAATATAAGAAGAAAATGGTTAAAAATACCGCGTCGTAACAGATTTACAAAATACGATCCACTTTGTTCAGGGTCATCAACGGGCGAAGCGGTGAACGGGTCATCTAAAGTTGGATGAAAGGCCCAGAGTATGTACACTCCTTCATCCTTTCATTACAAATCAAATGAATATCTTCAATAAAATAATTAACAAGTCTAGAGATTTGTTCATCGTGATCCCGTTAAAAAACTGCAAACATAAGGAATACATTCTACTTTTAAAATCATAACGAATTACTCTATAATTTACCAATATATCAATGTCCTCCTTATTATCTCCAGTCACCAAATTTCGAAAAAAGTACAGCGTCGTGTTTCCGTCCTTCTCGCCAACTGACGACTTAAAGGTCCAATCCGGGTGTGCGTCTTCTGTAGGTTTTGTATCTGCGTCGGTTTTGAAATGTATGTCCTGTTATGTTTATTAAGAAAATAATTATCTATTTTACATATTTTCAGAACACTGTATGTCCTAATCATTGTCTTTGAAAACATTTTACATGAAAATAATCCTTCCCGCTTGAATCTACACCGCCAACTACCCCATCAGAGTTTGCTTTTGTGTCGGTTTTTGATAATCCAAAGCGAATCCATCCTGTTGTTTTAACGTTTAGGTAGAAAATTATCTCGTCAACTGCAGGGGTAATATACCAGTTGGCGAGGAAATCGGGCGATAATTGAACTTCTTCATAGTTGTCGTAGAATGGAGTGAACGCTTTTGCATGAACAGAATAGGAACAACTTGCAATAATTGTAATGCACGCCGCCAAAAATATAAAACAATTCTTAAAAGGCATGATTGGGCATATGTAAACTTACGCCTTTATACAGTCAGTTTTAAAGATTTTTTAACAAATAAATTCACTACTAAGCACTAACGGCTAGGAACATCAAGACTGAGCCCAGCAAGCTTTTCAACTAAATCCTTGTATCAAATATTTTGTCCTCGGTATTGCAATCGCAATAATCTATAATAATAATCTTGAAAGTATCAAGTGCAGATGAGTTTTTTGCATGAATCACTTTTGTATTAATATCAGAGAAATTAATTTTTAGGGTCGCGTTGCAAACCCTTATGCAAAGCTGTAGTTATCTGCCCGACCGTCTGTAAATACCCCGAGCAGACATTCTGTGCATATTATGCTCTTCCAGTTTTCGAGCTGAGTCAATTAAATATACGTAAAATATTATATGAAACGTTATAAAAATCATGATACTTAGAAACTTCACTAACAAAAAGTTATGACAGAAAAAATTAGCATTTCTGAAATAAAGGAAACAACGTTAAGCATTAAATTTAGAAATGTTACCCCAAAAATTGCTGGAATAAAACAATTTTCAATTATAAAAATCAAGTTATTTCAAGCTTATCAATTCGTCTAAAAGTGTTTCAAAATCACCAATTTTAATATCATAAATGTTGACCTAACATGTTGCAAAATGGAGAGCACTTATAAATTTAAACCTTAAAACTGGCCCTAGGCAATATTTTTAAATGCATACTATAAATTTTGCAAAAAAATAATGATTACTTTTTACGTTAAGAACTGAAAAATGTAAAACGTTATTAACCAATAATAGTGGTGCACGTTTGATAGTCTATTTTGCAACGATCAATAATACAGTTTTAGATGATCAGTAGATTTAAAAGTATAGAGGCTAGACCGTACTGGATAAAGATGTAAACACAAAAATACGTACATATTCATATGCGATTAAATGTGTTTTTTCTCGGACAGCTGGACTTCAATTACCACAGGTGGGTGTCATTGGTTTTATAAACCTTATTGTTAGTTTTGTGTTTAGTCGTTTTTACGCTACAACAGTTTTACCAATAAGAATGTGTTGTATGTTATGCAAAACCATTTTGTACTGCTTAGTGCCATTTTATTTAGGTAGGAACGTTTGATTTTTATGCCATAATTTTGTTCATGGATTGAAAACAAATTAACAGCGTGGCCAGAGGTTTGGATTTCTACCCTAAAATTCCAAGTTTGAACATAAATGTGAGGATTTTTAATTTTATTCTATTGGGCTGATTTTTTAAGCATTTATTAATAGTCAGAGCATTTTCAGCAAAGTAGGCAGAAACATGAGGGCATTCTCATTTTGCCAGCACTAATTACAATATATTTAATTGAATCTAAATTTACTGGCTACAATATCTCAGAGCGACCCTATTGTAAGTAGAATTTGATGAAAGGGTGCAAACTTTAATAGCGTATATGAACATCCGCATATGAACAAATTCATGTATATACATTGGTGTTTGCCTTAGTTACAATATTACTCTTGCTGTTTTAAAAGCGATAAGTGTGAACTACAT
Organism: Lipothrix lubbocki; assembly: GCA_034696945.1. Lineage (NCBI taxonomy): Eukaryota > Metazoa > Arthropoda > Collembola > Symphypleona > Sminthuridae > Lipothrix > Lipothrix lubbocki. Next base: position 10,739 of record JAQGAK010003284.1, read on the forward strand.
CATAGTGAAAGATTGTTTGTAGTAGTAATACATAAGTATTAATACATAAATGTACATAACAGATGTACATAACATTTTTTAAGCATTATAGTCATGCTAATAAGATAATGTTACTCTTATTTACAGAAACTCCAACTCCCGATTTTTGTCCCGTTATATTCTTCTATTATAATCTGAGAGTGATGCTTAGATTATATACTGTTGTCGGATATGATTATCCATTATTAACTGAGACGACGATGACATGTTTTAGTATCTGGAGTGTCGATCTCAAATAATTGAACGACCAAATCTGATGTCATGGCCTAATCGAGGAATTCGGTTATCGCAGACACGGTATTGAAAGTTAATTGATTGATTTTATTTGACACATCCGAGCACTCGAGCCTAAATTACAAAACATATAAATGCCATCTAAATTTGTGTATTAGCATACTTTTGCTTCAGGTAATATACACGTAGAGAGCAGCTGTCGATAAATGTGTTTTTTATTGATCTATTCAAACAATTGATAATTTCCGAGGAATACACGTCTGTGACAATTTTCCGTTTTAACATATTGATGTCATCAATCGGGATGATTCATTTAAGTACATTGAGTTTACCAAAAAAATAAAATTATATTTTTCATTATCGGTTTTATGGGCAACTGATATGTTCAGTTTCTAATATTATTGCATCTGGCAATTAAATATTGAGGTAAAGTCAATCATACAAGAATACGTTTATGAACTGTTATTTACATGAATAGGCGGAGAAACTCCGAGATTTACCTTAAAAATAAACAACGTACAGCATGTATTTCTTCGTTTACTATGCAATTTTATTTGGCAGATAGCTTAGTTTAGATTTTACATATTTAATACAAATTTTCAATAACAGGACATCATCTAGTGTAGTCAGTTAGTCATAATAAATAACTTATCCCAAAAGTAAAGCCCAAAAGTATACATACACAACAAAATAGAAATGGAATAGTTTCCAGGAATTTAATTGCACGAGTGCCCCTAGAACTGCAAATATAACTCCATATTTTCCATTTCAAATTATCGCGAGTATTATTTTATCTAATATCCAACTGCTCAGGTCAGTTGTGCCATAGATTAAGAGCCCTGTACTCAAAGGACTTTCAAAATCTACAGAAAAACAATGAAAAGTAACTATGTACCTGTAGAGCCATGTTACAAATACGTTGTCGTATGTAGCAGTTTTTTAAACAATCGATAAATGTGTTAATGCGGGATTTCATTTTATGTGATTTCTATATAATCTTCATCAAAATTAAATTACAAGTTTATTACGCATTCAAGCGAATGTGTATGTTGTATTGGTTTCATTCAATTAGCAGTGCGAAGGTTCGCAAAATTAAATACCAAAAAATTTAATATTATCTACACATCATCAATCATAATCTAATTTACCAATTCCGAGTAAATCAAAGATTAATATAGTTATTATTGACATACTCTAGATATTTCAAGATCAGCGAATAAATTACATTTGCAATGAAACATGTTAAAAACGGTAGGTGGAGTAATAAATATTTTACATATGTACGTATTTTTATATACAGTTGTGTATACTAAATATTTAGTCCCCGGAGTGTGAATTGATCATGTAATCAGTAAATTAATGAAATATTCACCAATCCATAATGTGCCGAACTGATAGTGCAAATAACACAATCATGTCCATTACATTGCGTAATATTTTGTATTTAAACTCGAAAACAATGATTTAGCAGTGTTGTTTATATGTATATTCATAGTATATCGTCGGTTAAACATGAAAAGGTGCTACAATTTTCGTGACGTTATGGGTTACGGCTTAAAAACAATTATAGCACATTTTCATTTTTGCCGACGATATGTATATGTACCACGATGATTTTGCGTAATCTATGTATCAAGTATGGGGCTGAGAAATAACGAAAAATGCGATATTTTTTTATACGTCGATACAGTCGATTTCCACCAAAGTTGATTAGCATGTTGATAATGGTGCCAAGGATGTATGTAAAAAGTATGGCCCTATTTTTCTTTTGGGATTTTTAGATTTATTAAAAATTTTATTTTGAATTCCAAAATGTTATATTTTTTTAAAGCTACACAACAGATTTTGGGAAATTTGACGCAATGTTTTCCCAGAAACATCTACAAAAATTTTGGTTTAAATCTCTTTGCTTGTTTAGGAGGTTGAGTAAAATCTAAAATTTTTAAGTTTTGATGTTTTTCAAAAATCCATTTGACCGCGTTTGACCAATGTCAATACTCACATTTAGCAGTCATTCGCGCTGCAACAAGCTTGGAAGGAGCCCTCAGAATAATACTTATAATAATACTAACTTTTTTTGTGAACCCAAGAACAAGTACATAAAATTTGGTTACAATCGGTCCATGCGTTCTTGAGATATCTTGTCGCCGGATGTTAGGACAACTGTCATTTTATGGGAGACGCTGATGCCGCTCGTAAAACGAATTGAGTCATGCAAATATCTTATACAAGAAAATACAAGCTAGACCAAATGGAAGCTGTTGGGTTACTGATTGAAGTCAAAGAACTCAAATCCACATTCTTATTTCTACCTTCTATAAAAAACCAGCGTTTTTCCAAAATCCGTAATTTTGGTCGTAGAAGGACCCCCAATACATCCCTGGAAAGGTCCTGAAATCGTAAAAACAGATTTTGGATCAAATTTACCATTTTCAAAATTTTGACCGTTTTTGGCGGGAAAATTTAAAATTTTGGAACAAAACTGTAACTTGCAGACCTTCTCGTAGGGGGCAATTCTTAAACACCATAAATAGGCAACCAAATTTGCGAAATTTGCGACAAATTGAAATATACGTGCTAGACTATTGTAATGTGGGTAAACCTTGACCCCTGACACCTGTACACTCCGAAACTGAAAAAACATTTTCCGAAACTTGCGAAAATTGCGAAACTTGCGAAATGAGATTTCGGTATGCAAAATTGTGTACGTTTAGACCAAAATTTTACTAAATGTTAAAATTTTTATCGAATCTTTTCACTAGTAAAAATCAAATCATTTCAAAACTAAGGTAATTATTGCTTAACTTAGCATTCTTTTAAAATAGTATCGATTTAAGATCAATTTAAAAAAAGCATGCATTTCCCGTTGAAAAGTTTGAAACTGAAAAACAAAATAAAACTCCTAAATAAGGATAATCTGTATGTATTCTAAACTTTTAATATAATTAGTTTATGTTTTGTATTCAGATATTCTCTAATTTCAAAGATAATTTTTCAGGACACTTTGATAATAGCCGTGTCCGTGTATAATGAAAATAAAACTTTATTTTCCATCCCCTTCAGGTTTTCGTTTTTTGTAATTGTTTTCGCACTTTAGGGACTCAATTTGTAGCGAAAACGGATGTGGTCCTTAATTAGCTTAATACAGTGGCCGCTAGCTATGAGAGACTCCTTTTTATCAGCATTGTATTATACATAGCAGTAGCACTTGCCGTGATTCTCTTGCGTCCTAATTTGTTAATATTCACTCCCACTATAACAGCATTTTGATTATAAGAGCCTAATTTTGCCATTTTATAGTGTACCCTTATAGCAAGAGTGCACTGTATTACCATTATTAATATTGACTGAAAAAACTGTTCGAAACGTATTCCACCTAACAATTTGATTGATTTTGCTTTTACAGTAAAAGCTTTTTAATGTTGGGGCTATTTACGGTAAAAATTGTAACTTTCATTAACCAAAAACGAAACGTCTTAAATTGTTGACTGCCTACCCTATTTACAGGTGCATTTACGCAATACGTTTCACTTGAAAAATAGGTAATATGGGTAAATATTAGTACAAATGAGGTATTTATATAAAAAATAATGTTTCTACTACTTCTCAAAAAAATTTAATAGCTGCGAAATCGAAAAACGGTTTTTGCGAAATTTGAAGGGAAAAAATTGCGAAAAGTTTGGTTGCCTATTTATTAGTGTCATTTTCCACTTGTTATGGTGGACGGTGGTAAGAATTGTATTTTTACTAGACAAAACAGCTTATTTTACTCTCATTTTATATTATGATCGTCATTTATTTTTCACTTTAATTAATTATATTACAGTCGGAAATATTCAAGAACATTCGGAATTGGTTGGTGTTGGCTCTTTATCGAGTGAATTGCTATCGGGGTTATTTCATCGGCATTTTTATTGTCGGGGTTATCTCGTCGACATTGTTATTGTCGGGGTTATCTCGACATTGTTATTGTCGGAGGTATCTCATCGACATTGTTATTGTCGGAGGTATCTCGTCGACATTGTTATTGTCGGAGGTATCTCGTCGACATGGTTATTGTTGGGGTTATCTCGTCGACATAGTTATTGTTGGGGTTATCTCGACATTGTTATTGTCGGAGGTATCTCGTCGACATTGTTATTGTCGGAGGTATCTCATCGACATTGTTATTGTCGGAGGTTATCTCGTTGAAAATAATTTGGTCGGGGTTATCTCGTCGAAAATAATTTGGTCGGGGTTATCTCGTCGGAAATATTTTGGACGGGGTTATCTCGCCGGGAATATCTCCTATTCGGGGGTATCTCGTCGGGAGAATTGTCGTCGAAGTTTTCGGATGCGGGAATATCTCGGCACACGGAAATAATGAACCCAAGGAATTCTCAGCCAGAACGTTTTGGTTGAAATTGTTTAACCCAAAATTGAACCAAAACATTTTCAGCCCAAATTATCTAAACCACAACTCAATTCGAAAACAAAATAATATAAGACAAGAATATCTCAGCCAAAAAAAATTCAGCTAAATATTAATTAAACTTTTTTCTATTTAATAAATGTAATTTCCTCCAAAATGCACCGAATAACCTTAACCAACAAATTAAAATATACTAGAAAAAAAGCCATCGCCGTGACGGCGATGGTTAGTGACGTCCGGTCTAATCCGAAGTGTTAGTGTGGTGCAGC
>JAQGAK010003285.1:0-15688 GCA_034696945.1 Lipothrix lubbocki
TTAATTTTTATTGATTTGTATTAAATAATTTTTATTAATTTTTAATAATTTGTATTGATTTTTATTAATTTTTAATAATTTTTATTAATTTTTATTAATTTTTATGAAATTTTATTAATTTTTGTAAAATTTATCAATTTTTATTATTTTATGAAATTTATTAACTTTTATTTTTTTTAATTTTATTACATTTTAATAATTTTTATTGAATTTTATTACATTTTAATAAATTTTAAAAAAATTTATCAAATTTAAGGAATAATAATGAAATTATAAGAATTTTAATGAAATTTTAAGAATTGTAATGAAATTGTAATAATTTTTATAAACTTTTATTTTTCAATAAACGTCAAAAATTTTTATTATATTTTTATTTAATGTTTATAGTTTTATTAAGATTTTAAATTTATTTTTATTAAATGTTAATAATTGTTAATTATTTTATTTAATTAACTGCGTATAAGTAGTATATGCGAAAGTTTTTATTTTGAGGAGACCATTCGGATAGTTGTCGGCTTAGTTTGCCCCACACGTGTCGAGTTACTTCGAGTTACTTGCGTATGTGGACGAGCGCAAAGCATTGTATACGGGTGAACATCGAAAAGATTTCCTGTCTTTTTCTCTGTGTACAGAGCATTTTGTTTATAGAAGTCTCGCCGAGATTCTAAAATTTAGATCGCCGTTGTACGCACGCAATGCTTTTCAAGTTACTCCTGTCGAATGGACTAAATCCATTTAAATTGCATGTTTATTTATGTTATACGCCATTTGTTTGATTATTTTAAATTAAATATTATTAAAAATTATTTAACAATATTTAAAAACTTATTATTTTTTATAATAATATCAATGTTATTATGTTTATTGATTTTTTTAATAATATTTCTTACTATTATTATTTTATTGCAACATAATATAGATGTTTATTACGTAAATATCAGTGAATAATTAAGCATGAATGAATTAAACAAAAGCAGACTTGCTTGGTCGGGCAATCCTTGGTTGCGCTCGAAAATATTGTTGTTTAAAAATGCTGCAATGTTAACATATGGGCACTCAATGGCGAGTAATAAATCTATGTCTTCCGATTGTTGCACCAAAAAAGTGGTTTGAAAATGGATGCAATGTTAACATACGGACACTCGATGGCAAGTACTAACTCAATGCCTGACCGTGCAATGACGTCGCTCTATTGTGACGTCACGACTTACTTTAGCGCTACGATTAACATTGAGAATACCATGTAGGATCTCGACGTAAGCCAAAAGTAAGAATCTAACGTAAGTTGCTACTTCGAAGTAAGATACTTCAACGCAAGTCCACATTGATGAATAACCTCCCAGGAAGGAGAAAAATTAACGCTAATTTGTATTTTATGATTTGCATTTAATATTTTTGCATATATAACCATCTTTGTGTAATTCTTTTGAAGTTTATTTTCCTGGATAGTTTTGCCTTTTTCGTTGTGTCCATATCTTTTTCTTGGGTGGAGTTCAAGTAAGTTTATGTGGGCTTTTAGTAACAAATGTAATTTATTGTAAATTGTAAACTTAATGTAATGTGTTGAAATGAAATAAATGAATTGTTTGGGTAAACACGGTCAAGTCTTTTGAACATTACGCCGTTTTGTTTCATGCATTTAAGGGGCTGAGTTCATATAGTTTTTTTCATGGTATGGGCGTAGAGTTATCCGCCACGTAAATATTCTTTCCATGGTAGTGGAGTTTGCCTACTAAGGTCTGGCGCAGGATTTAGTCATAGCTTTCGCAATTTCATTTACAAATCAAAATTATGCAAAAACAGTATAAACCGGCTTATAATTTTAGTATTTGGAGATTTTTAATGTTAGAAGTAATTTTTAAACCTAATATGAATAAATTAGTATAAATGGTAATTATGTACGTTTAATTACTATACATTGTAATCATGCTTGTAACTTGGGTGCTTGTAGCTTTTAATTGGTTAAGCGGTGCGTTTGAAGAAGTACATTGGTATTTTGTAGCGACATTTCCAGTCGAAATTAGCCAGTAATGTATTCGTCAGACTACGAGGAAGACTTCCGAGTGGCAAAAAATTTTAAAGGCGCTCAGAAACCCATTAAGAACGACAAATTTACAAAGAGATTTGAATGCAGCCAATGTCAATTCAGGACTGACTCAAAGTATAACCTGGAAACGCATGTTGCTACACATGGAAAACAGAAGGACTCTTAGTTCAACTGCTCTACTATAAGACTAATCACCACCGCCATTGGCAAGAACACTTAAATTGCAACAAACATAAGAGTCTATCGGGATTATATAAGGATTTATTACGATCGCTTTAGCAGAAGCCCTTACAATCGGTTAATATCATTCATAATACGTGTTTCAGTGTTGTATGTTAAAAGCATTTGTTAATAATATGTTACATTAAAATATTCGTTTTGTTTATAGTTAATATTAAGTATATGTTATTTTCGAGGATCCTGTCCGGTTTGTTCTCTATGTATTTTCCTATTCACACAAGTGTGAAGAAGAAAAACACAGTTTCATTATTTGCACTTTGTTTAGGTAGGTTGACTTAAAATTGTTCATTGTAATTAGAATTACGGCTTGCCTGATAATCACGGCTTGCCTGATTAGGTATCTGTTTTTTGACTCCAGTTTAGTCAGGTCTTTATGAAGGGTGACTCCATGTTGCATTTTTGTTCTTGGTTCTATTTCTTTGGCCTGTCGGATGAGTTTTGTTGCCTCAGTTGTCCTGGTAAATCTAATTATAACCGGTCGGTTCTTTTCGATGTTTTTTCCCTACTCAGGGGATCACCTCAATCTGTTTGGTCTCATTGGTCGCTCCTGCCAGTCTAACGGTTGACACAGTGTTTTTCCATAGGGATTGTTGTTGTTCATCACTGGATTCCTCTCACCAGCACGTTTTTTCGTCTTCTTTTCAGTTGAATTTTGTTGCTTTCTTGTTCTAGCTGTTCCAGTTTTTTCGTATTTTCTTCCACTAGCGGTGTGATGTCGTCTGTTTTGTTTGTAGTGTTTCCCTTTTCCATCCTTTTTTTCAATTTCTCGAGTCCTTGTGTATTTTCTTCTACCTTCGAAACTATTACTCTCATAGTCTTTACACATTCTACACCCATTTTTTGCATATCTTTACATGCTTGCAGAGTTTTATTGAAGCCTCCTTCCAGGATGTCCACGCTGGCTCGTATCTTTTTCGCGTATTCCAAAGTGTTATTTTGTTTAATGTTAAGAAGTTGCATGTTTCCGCTGGTTCTTTTCCCGTCTTGGAAAAGTTTGATGATTTCCCTTAATGTGGCTATTTCTTCCTGGGAGAGCTCCTTGGGATTTCCCGCTCTTACTTCATCAGCTGTTTGTTGAGTTGTCTGTTGTTTCTTCTACCTCTTTCTCGTTTCATTTTGGCTCCTTCGTTTGTCCTCTTTTTGCCGTTCTTCCTCTACCATTGACCATTTTGGTATTTTGGTGTATATTTCTTATTCACACTCGTGTGAATAACAAAATATACAAATAACCTGAGTTGGTTGTATGTATGTGTATATACTACACTATCTGCTGCACAACACTGGAGGCGTATCTAGCGTTGTAGATGTATGTAAATGTTCGTTTGTGTGTGCAGTGGATGAAGAGGCAGGAGTCGGTCGAACTGATAGCAGTACGGTAATAGAACTTTGTTGTATCACTTTGTATGTATATGTAAATGTAAGTGCGATGGATGTGGAGGTCAAACGTCGGTCAAACGTCACGGCGCCGAACTCTAAGGCACTATGTATTTTAATGTTAGGTTTACGAGCACTGAAATTCGGTGTGTTTTTTGGAAAAAGGTTCACAATTCGGTAAGTTGTTAAATGTTTTCTGTTTGTGAGTGTCACTGTGTATAGAAAAATTTGCGCGGTTTTTTGAGTGTAACTTTCCGGTCTTTCCAGAGTGGACAACTTGCTTAAAATTGTTGTTAGTATGGAGGGAAAAAGTATGTGTGTTGCCGCTTCGACTGTCAGCCACCGACGTCTATCAAGATTAGAAGTAAATGATAGTAACATGAGTTATGTTTATCCTGATTGCGGTTTTAGCACCAAAAAAATTGATACGTTGCATGCTTGTCTCACATCGTCTCATGCAATCAGCCTGGAACAGGAAGAAAAAGTTTTCGCCACGGAAACGGAATTCAAAGCATAGAAAAATAGACTCATGGAACAACAGATGGAAAAGTTTGCACGTTATGGCGGAACCGACAACATTAAAATCTACCGTTGCCACAGAAGTGGCGAATATACCCAAAAAGGACGAATAGGAGAGAGTGAGGAACTTGAAGAAGCTTGAAGGCATTAAATGTGGTAAATTTTCCCTGTAACTATTGTTTAGACAATAAAAGAAAATGGTTAATACGTGAAATACTGCAGGACACATATTCGCCACAAAATATAAGCCGGGAGGGTTGGAATATCATCTCCACAACAGCGCCAAATCGCGAGCATGATAGTACGTGTTTTTTGGGGAGCCAAGGGTAGGTTTTCAGTCACATCTTGAAGGGAGGGTGGGATTGCAAATTCAACTTCCAGTATATTGCCCTTATCTCGTTCCCGGTTATTCATCTTAGCGGAGAGCCAATCGATATTTTTCAACTCATCTCGATCTTCCCATTCAAAGTTATACTAGGTAAACTTGTTGCTTTCCATAGCGTGGCTATGTAATGATACTTTATCAAAGTAAATAATTAATATTTCAGGCTTTGTAGGGTCGTATCCCATTGGATTACGCGGCGTATTTGCTATCGTTATTTTACGTGTACAAAAGCTTTGGCCACCGCGTATGCCCCGCCTCACCATATCCAGCATGTCTTTATCCTGTATAAATTGAAGTTCTTCCTTCGAAGTATACAGCCAGCATTGCAAAGCAAGTTGTACAGTATGTAGGGTCAATACCAAATGACTTGAGAGCATTACATTCATAATTTCCCCATACAACGGCCTAATCTGAACTCAGGAGCGTATAGGAAAAGGAAAGTTTAGCCATCAGCAGTTCATAATGTAGTTGAGTGAATTCCGTGGGTCCACCCTCAATTTGTATAAGTCCACGCGATAGCATGTGTTAAATCATTATGTGTATAAATGTTCACGGAAATTTTATTCTTCTCTTCAAAGATAGCGACGTTCTTGTAGGGGTCTACAAAACCTTTTGACAGTCCAGAAAAGTCAAACAGATGCATATATTTCATCCGTTTTATAATGTTGCAATTTTGTGCTTAAATTTTCACACTTTCGTCTCTGCATATTACCATTGAGACGAGAAAGTTCACTCAAAAGTCGTTGCAAGGTGGGATAAACTAAGCTGTTTCAATATCTTCTATTTCAAGATCATACTTGTATTTATATTTCAAAACTGCTCCTTGTTGACATCTTTACGTTTCACAAAAGCTGGATAAATCCAACTGATGACTATAGTCGACGTGAGAGCGACTTTCTCCAGGATGCAAACATTGATGTAGCTGGCGATTTGTACAATATATTGCACAATCTTCACATTGATGAACGCGTGACATATGTACATTATGTGTTGTAGGACCGACAGCATACTGCACATTCTGACATTGAGCAACGTAGCATCTAAGTAAAAATAAAATATATAATTATTATTAAAAATATTAATTAAATAAACTATTTTGTACTTTTATTTTATACAATAATATTTTTTAACTTACATTTCTTCCTGGTCCAGTTATTTGTGGAGGTGGAATGGTATCCGTCTCCACGTAATTATTCATGATGTCTCAAGTAGCACTTGCTGCGCTGGCTTTTATTGTAGAGTAAATGCTTCGTCCAACCTTGTACAACTTTATCAGGACAAGAATGAGGAGAAGCCAAACAGCTGAATATGTAATTGTAGGGTTATCAGAATAGAAGTGAGCGATGACATCATTCGAGCTGTTGTTGTTTGCACTGTGGCTTCTACCAGAGTTGTGAATTTAAAAATTTACCCCGTTGCTGGCTTCATAAAGAATCCTCTGTAGCAAGTGATACATGTAAGCGAGTAACACATTGCTAGCTGAAGCATCTTGTGTCGTGGTTGCTGAATCCATCAGAGCATTGTCGGAAGAATTGCATCGATTTTTATCGAGGCAATTCACAGGCTTCTTCTCTCCCTGTCACTTTTCTTTCTAGTAAATTGCGTTCGATTTCACTGAGCTTCTGCTCCATGCTGACGCTGCTGCTGTTGCTTTCACACTTGATGCATGTCAATGCAATGCTCAAGGATAGCAAAAGAGCTACGGTATTTCTTGTATAGATAAACATGTTGACAGTATTAAAGCTTGATGCGTACTACTTATTTTCTTCTGTATGCACGCTTAATTATTTTCTTGTTTGGGGCTTTGGTAATTTTTCTCCGAGTTGATTGAATCATTTTTAATCCTCGCCGTCGTTGTAAATAACCACGCTGATTTTTCCTTGGTTTGAGTTTACTCCTTGGTTGTTTTTCTTCCTTCTCCTTGTTCTCCTCCGCGTCGTCAATTTTATTCTCTGATGATTTATTTTTATTAATTTTCTCATCTTGCTTAGAGAAGGATAAATTATTATTATTATTATTTTGTGGAGGCTCATGATGATGATGATCGTCAATTACAATTAGACAAGGTGAGCCGTCTAAAGTAAACGTTTCAATGTTATTCGAATTACTGGTAAATATTATGTTCGAGTCTTGTTCTTGTAGCTGAAGGATGCTAGGTTGAAATACACTATATACGTACACAAGCTTTTCAATATCCGTATCAAATAACTCACGACGTCTTCGTATAAGATCAAGTACAGCAAACGTTTTTCCACTTCCTGTACTCCCCGCAACCTGTATAGTTGCTGGATGAGGAAACGAAAAGCTGATGCTTCCTTTACCACCTATTACATTTTCTGACGGATTTATGCTTGCCATTTTGATGCTGCCAATGCAAATCAATAGTGTAGACTAAATTGTTAACCTAAAAAGCTGCCAATTTTATTACGAATACAATGAAATTTAAATACATTTTTGCTTTAACAACTGCATTTCACCCAAAATTTGATTAATTTGCTTACATGCTACGGCATCATTAAACTCTACTCGGAATGCAAAGAGAAATCTAGAATACGAATGTCCAGTTGCTCTGGAAAGTACAAATAGAATTACATATGCTCCACACAAATTTGAAGCCTTACTCTGTACAATATTACAATTTTCTCGTACGACAAATCGTCGAGGATACTTAATATTAGGGTAATTAGTGATTTGCTCGAGTAGGTGTATGTAGGTATAAACATACTCAATGTGTACCAATTTCACCTATACGATCTTGGTTATTTACTACAAAAGCAGGTAAATTATTCCAATCCACCTTTGATTCCAATTCATCTGCTCCTAATACATAGAATTCAGTACTTATATTTTCCCTATTGAATATGTATTCTATTACATCATGTAATGTTAATGGGTTGTATGTCTATTGTATTCATCCTAAGTATTCAATGTTAACTTCTCGCTTATTTTCAATTTCCAACAAGCCTTGGAATTGACAATAGGCAATGACGTTGATCGGCTCGTCAGGGGGAGACTTGAACTTCAGACTGATTTTCACTTGTCCTTTGCGCATTAGAGCCAACGAGTTGATTTCGTTGGGGAGTAGGTCCACAGCAAAAAGTACGTTCCCTGTCAATGGTATTTCACGTATATTAGGTATAAACTTTAAAGAAATATTAATGTGTATAAACATACATATAAGTGAAATGCCATTCATACCGTTTTTATAGTTCATGCGATTAATCCCCCCAACAAGAGTGATAGTGCAGTTTCCTTCAATGTACGTAGTCCGTATAGGAAACTTTCTAGTCCAGCTCAGTTGCTTGTCTCAAAGCTCAGGGGGATCACGCGATGTTAAATCAATTTTCATTCCACGTGACGGCAATTTCCGACAGATTTTTATCCACATAGTTGAAAGCATCCTTGGTAATTTTACCTAAGAACGCTTCGGAGGACACGAGACTAATGACGATAATTTTGGGGAGACGTCCAAATACTAGTCCTTTAGATGAGGCTGACGTCAGAGATTGGGCTACGGAAAATTTTTTCATGTCCACGTTGGTGATTGGGTAGGCAAATTTTTTCCCCAACGCCAATTCTTCTTTGTGCCTTTGGATAACTTGTTGGGCTACAACTTTTTTCGAAGCATAAAACAATGCATCGACAATCTGTACCATATACGGACAGCCTCACACGTCTGGAAGCTTATCTACACTTGCGTTGAGACCGTCCGGTAGGCTCCGACGCAACAAGATTCGAACTTCTGATCCTGCAGGTAAATACCTTGGTTGATTGAACAGGTTACTGCTCAATTTTTGCATCAAGGTAAATTCCTTGGAATTCTTTGTGAGTTTGTAACGCTGATTAAATCCAGCATCGCTTGCTGCAAATACTTGCTTTGTCGTATTTGGGAACCAAAATTCACTTTGCAATTTGTTTCCCTTTTGTGCACTCGTGGTGGACAGCAAACGCTGAAGATATCCGACGGTTTCATAATAATTATTTGCGTCGCTGATCAATACTCCATTCAAGTACACTTCCATGTTGCTGAAAAAGGCATGAAAAAAGTTTGAGCTCGGACATACAATGTCGGTGGAGTCACAATTGTTTCCATCTGCACGCAGTATTCTGCATGTGAATGCAGCCATGGAATTGGCCAAATATCCTGTATTAGAAATTCCACAGGGTTGTACGAATCCTTGACGGAGACGAAAGGTTAGCATGGTTGGTAGTCTGAGCTTATTTGAACGCTAACGTCCGTCAAGGGGATATGAAAAAAATCTAATTCTGAACGCAATGCTTGAATAGAGCCTGCATATGCTTGAGACTTATCTTGAAACATTGAGCTTGAATCCATTGTTGCTTAACGTTTAGGCTTTACGCACCGTTGTCTACTGTTTGCTGCTGCTGCTGTTGACTTTTTTTTCTTTTGTTTTTTCCTTTCGCTGCCGCTCCTCCCACTTGAACGGTTTTTAATGGAGCGTACTTTTTCGTCCTCGTCGTCGGCTTACGTACGGCTCGTTTAACAGCTGGTGATTTTGATTTTTTATCGAGAGATGACCGTCTCTTTGTCGTTGATTTACTGCGTTTTTTCCTTGACAGTCCACCACCAGTCAATGTGTCTTTTGTTGCTACTGCTTTTGGTCTTGACGTCAAAAGATTTCAATGGAATCAAATAAGATGGAGCAATGCTAGTTAAGCCTGCACTTCCTCCGCCAAATAAAATATGCCTGTCTACTGTACCATATCCAGTTTGTAACTGAGATGCAGGTGGTTGTAGGAAGCAGGCTTTATCTGTACACGAAACTTGTCTCATGTTTGCCATCGTCGTCGTCGTCGTAATTAATAACGTGGTCAAAAATGTCAGGTTAATGTCGTTTCCGAGTCGGAAAGATCCCAAAGTCTAAAATTCTTGTTGTGAAAATCCACACGTAATTGTCTGAGTTCTGCACAGTTGACTGGAACAATTGGCACTGGATTAAAATTCACTTCGACTTGTTCATTTAAATTCGTTGACATGGGGGCGTCCATGATTATTGGTATCGGCTTGCTGTTGTAAAATTGATTTTCCGCAACGTCCAGAAGGACAAGCAGTCTTGTAGTGTCCGTCGAGATGGGTACGTCTTCATCTAATCCCTCTTCGTGTTATGTTATCATTTCCTCTTGGTCGACCACCTCATGGCCCACTGGGACTCGCGTGCCATTTTTAAACAAAATAGAAGTGGGCATTTCAAAATAATGTTTTACCTCAAAAGATAACTCGATATAAAAATATTTGGGAATTTCATTAACAACCAAGGAACCGTTTTCGTACCGAAACTTTACAGTGAATTCAGGATATTTTTCATTTTTAATTGCATCATTATTGATGCAATTACATCCTGAACTCCCATTGTCTTTGGCTCGTGCATTGGAAAAAATATATATTTCAGGTATCCTATACGAAAACTTATATTATCTGTAGGAGTAATGGTATTAAATTCTGCCTCGTTGAAGGCCGCTATACTTTCATGTCTACCTGTCCTAAATCGATTTGTATTAAATCCAAGACAAGTGACTATTTTCTGAGGAAAAATCTTATAATCCTTTGGGTGCTTAGAGCTGACTTGAATAGTCAGCGTGCACTTGTTATTTGCATCAAAGTCGAAACGAACGAGATGATCAGACTCTGCAAAATGTTAGGAGAGTGCAGTAAAAAATTATCGATCATCTGTAAGCTTTGCTTTACGAAAGTAAAGAAGACTGAAATTGCTCCTGCATGCTAATTATATTATTTTCATACGGAAATTGAACTATACTGACTTCAAACGACATTGGCTTTTTTAAGGCTGCATTGATGGCATCTGTGAATAAATTTTCACCTTTTTGACTCCCCTTGCTAAAGAATCTGCGGCGGAAGCCAAGGAGGCTAGCTAAATTTTCCGACAAGACAACATACTCTGTTGGGCTCGGTAAATCATTATTTATACTAATCAAAAACGCGTCATCCCTGATTACACAGAAGGTGAAGGAGATATTTTTTTCCAACTTTTTGAGTTATATTTATCTTTGACATAAACTCGGCAACTATAGATGATCCTTCGGTGCTAAAAGGAAATGTGACTACTGAGGGTGGCTTGAGTCCAGAAAAAAGGGGTCCTTTGGGGATTGTTTCTTCCACAGTCAGTACGCGTCGGGCAACGCGAGGTGTATCAACAGTTGATGTTTGTACGATCTGCCGTTCCTTTTTCTGTTTTCGTACATAACGTAGTCGTGTGAGTCCAACATCATACATTTCTCGTTCCAGCTTGACTGGATGTTCAAAGGTATGTACAATATTTTCCAGGATACCCATCCCTCCTGGGTTAGCTGCGTTCGTTACGTTTACGTAGAAGCTCCGTAGTGCTGTGGGGTCCATTTGTCCCCTCGTGTATGTATGTATAGTCCGTAGACAGTGTCATAATTGCGTTCTTTTTTCGTCGTCTTCTTCTTGTTGGTCGTCGGGTAAGCTTGCAAGTGTGAGTTCAGCTTCGTTGAATTGTCCAGCAACACCTTCGGGTGGACTGGAGAGATCTTCAAGAAGATATGTCCAGTGTAAAGTATCTTGAACTTTTACTACGCGAAATATTTCACGAGAATAATTTTTTGTGTGACCTGTCCAAGCAAAAATCTAAATGTAAATGACATTGCAAGTCTGTGTACATAAATTATTATACATGCGTAAGATGTACTTACCTTTTTCAAAGATTAACTTTGCTCGAGAGATTCGGACAAGATCATTGACGTGAAACTTTAGTGGCTTTCGCAGTGGATTTTTTTTTTCGCATTTATTTTTCAAACATTCTCTCCCACACTTTATATTGATTCTCTGGACTGACTTGATTTGGAGTCATACTTATAGTTCTATGCCATGTATTATTGTGCTTGTCGACGAATGTTCGCAGGACGTCATAAATGCTTTTTGTCTCCTTCTGTGTCATGTACCTTTGTGGTTTTTCAAATAGACTGCGAATATAACGCTCCGCGATCGCTGATTTTACATGGCTATGAATATGATAAGGCTTGATTTTATTCCCCTTTAGAAACGCACGGAAGCTATGCGATACATACTCTTTTCCTCTATCGCTGAACATAAAGTGCGGTTTAAATTGAGCTTCTCTGAATATTGATTTGAATGCTGCAATCATTATCTCTGCATTCTCCTTTTTAATCAATCTCATTTAAGCTTTTTTACCGAAACTGTCTACGACGATGAGGATAAAATTATTTCTCTTGTTTTGTGAAGCGATATTGGAAATATCTTTCAAGTCTGTAGACCAGACTTCGTTGATAAAGTTTACAATAATTTTACGACGAGGGAATTTTTTCCTTACAGGCTTGTGCAATGTGTAAGAATTTAATTTTAACTCTTTCTGAACTTGCTGTTTATCTTGCCATTGCGGTTGATTACGTAGAAATGAACTCATCCCGGAGAATGAGCCAGCAAGCCGCTGATTAAAATAACTTTTACGTACAGACGACATTATTAATCAAGATGTAAAAATTCACTGGAGAAATATTTCAATGAAATACGTATTTGTATTATATTTGTACATGTTATTAAATACTGTGTAACGTGCATAAAAGTGTAGCAGCGTTAGCTGTTTCATGAGCTTGTAAGTTTCTCCGTAAGCTTCTCCGTAAGTTTCTCCGTAAATTCTCCGTAAATTCTCCGTAAGCTTCTCCGTAAATTTCTCACATGTATTTTATCTAACATACCTTCTCTACCTCTACAATACGGTAGCATAGAACTTTGCTGTGCTTCCGCTTCTCTTCGTTCGATTCTCTATGTATATACTTTATATGGTTCCAGAGAAAATACGTATACGTACGTTCCTATCTCCATTCCTTCGCACAGTCAGTCGATAGTGACGTACGTATACAGTGTATTTTCTCTGTAGAGAACCATTATAATGTATTTTGCTATGCTGCTGCAGCTTCATGTGTATGGAGCACTGCTTTATATGTATTCTATTATTATTGTGTTTACCAATCTTCTCTCCCCTATTGCAATTGTTGTACGATGGATGGACACCTGCATTGATTTGTATACAATGCTTCCCGTCATCATCATCATCATTCTTTGGTCTCTTCAAATTCCTTCACCCTCTCCCCTCCCCTCATTTTCGATTAAATATTCATATTTTTATCTTTGAGTTTTCCCTCAAAGTGATCTTTTACATACACACACATAAACACAGTCTAAGTCTAAAGAGGAGTCGGAAAGGACAACTCCATCATTTAAATATTTATTGGAATTTTATTAGGATTTAAAATCAATTAAAGTTCGGATACTTTCCCTCATTCAAAAAAAGTTCTTCCGACCCTAAAACCGTCTTTTACACACTCGCAAATACATACAGGAATGAGGGCTGGACACCTGCATGATTTAATATTTATTGGGGGAGCGTAATTGAAAGTTTTACCTTCAATTATAATTCAATTAAATTGACTGTGGCGCTTTCTCTGGAGAAAATTCGGGAACTGAAAATTTGATGATCGAGGACTCATTCATTACTACTCCCGGGTAACTCCGAATTAGTTCAACAAATTCGGCTCAAATTTAAAATTATTCTATCTCTAGGCCTAAAGGATAGGTATACTAAGTTTCAGCAAAATCGAAGCTGAAATCCAATTTTTCAGTTAAAACCGAAAAAGCGGTTTTTTGAAAAAAAAAACCTTTTGGAAAAATTTACACCAATTGGAACCAATGTAGTATAGAGAAAGTAGAAAGCATACTATAGGGTTACTTACTTGAAAATTCTGTGGTTATTTTTATTTTCGGGTCAACACCGAAGGAGTAGTTCATGCCACAAGACCGTAACACGGAAAGAGAAAATCTACATATAATACGCTTCGCTATAAAAAGTTGTAAATGAGAATGAGGTGAACGTTCAAGTTGAGTGAAATATGCACAGATGAAAGCAAATAAATTTATCTTAATAAAAGAAAGAAAGCAAAGAAATTTATCGTACACAAATGACGGAACCGATGGTGGCATTACACATGTGTTGTGCATTTATAAATTTATTTCAGTCAAACTTTCCTTGCTTACAGAGATTCTTACCTATGTATGAAAGAACATGTAAAAAGAATATTATTAAAAGTTTTCTCATTCGTGATTTGCAATACAGTATAGAATAATCCAGATGAAACGATTAAGATGATAACGTGTTGCAATATCATTGTCCCATTAGTCATCCTTTACTGTACATACTGTGATCACGTTCTGCACTCGCAGAATTCTGGACGAGCAGCAAAATGGCAAAGCTAACAAATAGTACATCCCTATATCAGTACCATAACAATGAACTTCGCTTACTTAATCAATGTGAATACCAGTTTGACTTACACTTTTACATTTTTTGTTGTCAACTTATAAGTAATTCATTTGGGGCACATAATCCATATGATTAGCGTATACACGCTAATACATTTATTACCTGTATCATCAGTGGAGGATCGTAGAGTACCAATTTCAGTGTTGGAGATATATAAATTGGTACTTAACGATCGCATATATATCTCAATATATGTCTACATGGGAAATAACTTAGTACGTAACTTGGATACATACAGATTATAGATTCATAAAATTAATCACACATGAACTCGGTCAACTCTATAAGGTTTTCCCAAAAAACATTTATACTTGACTGTGGTACCATACAAAACTACAGTACTAAGTATTTGATGCTGTAGTCGCTAAAGTTTAACATGTAATAATAATTGCATATAAAAAATAAAATAAAATGGTATGTATATAATATATGTATGCATGAAGGACTGACTAAACTAACTACGGATTCCAATTGCAGTAATAACGACATAAATTATAAAGCTCTATGTATATGCTCTGCAGTTGTTAGTGTTTTGCTGTTTCATTCGCATAAATAATAATAATGGACATGTTGGTAATAACAACGTGGTAAGGATATTGCACTGACATAAAAGTTATTTTAATTACCTAATAGTACACGTACACATCAATAATGATTGGCAGTGTATGCTTACTTATGTAGATACATATATAATGACTTAGGCCGGGAATTTGCGAAAAATGCGAAAATTTTAAAACGGTGTGCTAGACTATTCCCACCCGGGTAAATATTAACCCCCAACACTAGTACGTTCCAAAACTGAAAAGATAAATTTCAAAATTTGCAAAAAATGCGAAATTTGCGAAATCAGAAACACTTTGCGAAATTAAAAAATAATTGCGAAATCCAAAATTTTGACACCAAATTGTCAGTTTTCAGCATTTTTCGAATGACATTTAAAAATTTTTGTACTTGTGTTAATTTTTTTTTTAAAAATTGTACAAAAAATAAAATCATAAATGTACAATTATGTCCTTGTAAATGAGTATTGTACAAGCAAGTTACCGCATTTAAAACAACAGTTCAAGACTTTCAATTTTGTTTTAATGTATTCTGACTTGGTTTTAGCAGAATGTTACATGTTACACGAGAAGTGTTAGTATAGAGCTTGTAACATATTGATATTGTGGTTTTTAAAATAATTATGTATTTTATATGGTCGAATCGAAACCGAACAATAAGTAAATATACAGTGTGGCCAATGCCCTTTGCGCCCTGGGCTTTAGATGTACACTGTGTGTTTCTCACTATTTGAAGAACATACACGTGTAGAGAATTTAATTCTTAATCTAGAGATATTTTTACATCTTACGTCGGCCCATTAGTAAGGACGCCATGATTTTTTTAGAATATCCTTTTTAACACTGTCTTATGAACAAAATTTAGTTTTTAAAAATATTTTTATTTTATACGCATATATTCTGGAATTCTCAACGGATTTCGTCACTTTCTTTTTTGCTTTGTCAACTGTGAAAAATCTTTGTCAAACGCTTTAGCTATAGCTCAATAGTATACGATCAAAATTCTTACCATTGATCCATCTTTAACATCCAAAAAGACAAATATATGACAAACCCCAGAAATAATTAAAATAGCTATTTTTGTAGAGAATTTTATTGCATCAAAAAACATTTCAGTAAAGTCCGACAAGAAATATAATATTTATGTGATAAAACAATTAATTTAAAAGAATTAATTTGACTCCCTAATTTTCGAATATTGAAATATTCTAGAAATGCTCCTAGA
>JAQGAK010003286.1:0-15687 GCA_034696945.1 Lipothrix lubbocki
ACCGTTTTAGTTTAAAATTTATCGTTCACCTAGAAAAGAGACGTACTTATGTCGTTCGTACTTATGTAGTTTCCCCCGGTTAATATCAGATCTAAACCAAATATCGAAACAGAAACCGACTCAGGCCTCCCCAAATGATCCCCCCAACACAATCTGATGTCAGTTGTCACAATTAAAAAATGTGGAAAACATTAGTGATCCCTTATGAAAATATCGCAACATATATATGATTTATAATATATACATACTTATCATACTACTTTAAAGTTGGTGTCATCAAAAATTTTCCGTAACGTGAGAAACGCTACAATAATTAGTACGGTTTTACGACGAACATCGCGTTCCACGAAGCTAAGGTCAGGTAGAGAGCGACGCGCAAAGCGCGTCGCCAACCAGTAGATCGAACGCGCGCGAA
Source organism: Lipothrix lubbocki (assembly GCA_034696945.1). Classification (NCBI taxonomy): domain Eukaryota; kingdom Metazoa; phylum Arthropoda; class Collembola; order Symphypleona; family Sminthuridae; genus Lipothrix; species Lipothrix lubbocki. Next base: position 416 of record JAQGAK010003286.1, read on the forward strand.
GCGCACGGAGATCTACTGGTAAGATGTATATTATTTAAATATGAACTCAAATTTTGAATTAGAGTAACATTTAGTTTTGCATTGCAAGTTTGATCTGTTCAAATCCACTAATAAATAAATTGACTTTGTATGTAAATTTGTTAGTATTACAAAATGTTAACCGGTTTTAGGTTTTTCCAAGTACAAAAACTGTATGCTATAAATTTATAACACACCAAGTAGGAATTACAAAAAATAGCAAGTGTATTTCCTATGGGATTTCGATACTCATGAATAACATTCATTGATTTCAATTCCATTTAATAAACATCGACAACATTTAAAATGCTGTTTAAGAACGCTGAAGTGTAATGTAGTAGAGCAAGAACAACTTTTGATTGGGTATTTTAGGGTGACCGAAAATCACTTTATCATCGCTAATCTTAGTTCGCAGTTGATTTTCAGCAGAGAAGAAATTGGTTCTGCTCCACTGAAAAATTAAATTTAGTTACGCTGCGCTGATGAACCTACAATAATGGCGAAACTGCAGTCCACGGCTACTTAAAGTAAAATAAATTATTATTGTCTCAAATAAACTAAAACTATTACGAATCAAGAGTTCATCGCAACAATCGCTCACGTTAGTTACTTCAATAAAGCTAAATATGCTCTACATTTTTGAATGTTAGGTCAAATGTTCAATGTCGTAAACTTTCTTCTCATTTCGCTTTCGCAAAATGTGTTTTGAGATTTGGAATGCACAGATTGTGAGAATCAATATTACCAACGTTTCAATATTCCAGAAATTTTATTTTATTTGTTAGAAATTTTGGAAATTGGGTTGCCTATTTATAAGATACAGCACACATGAAATTAAAAAAATTGGCAAAAAAGTGTATTTATGGATTTTCGTTTTTCTTACTTGTAAAATAATTAACATTCATAGAATTCTATCCCATTTTACCAACAAGTCGACAGAATTGATGCTGCTTTTGAACGTTGAAATATAAAAAATTCCCGCGCGCAGTTACAACCGGCGAGAGGGAGGTCAATATGTCAAAAGTCAAGTGAGTTTAATGATACTGGTAAATATTCAACATAATCATAAATGTTTGTATACCATACCACGTATGTAATTTGATATGCATTTATATGTACACATGCGTAATTATGTTATGACGAGACATCAGCCAATAATATTAATTTAATAGCCATCATGACGTTTTCCGCACAAAGAAAAGTGCACGTAATTTTTTTTAATACATTTTGTGATTGCTATTAAAAATTAAAAGCAAAACGCAGATGAATGCATATTACATTAAAAAGATTCCCCCTTGCTCGGCGGGAATGTTCAGGAATTTGTGAGGGAAATATAAAATAAAAGCACAACAGTGGACACAGTAGGAAAATCGGCAAAGTGGAAGGCTTCACCTTCATATTCATGTGAACAAAAATATATGATTACCAAAATTAATGACGAACAAATCAATAATTCATTAAAAAACTTGAAAATTTGTAATTATTCTTTAAGGCGAACAAATACACCACCAACAGTGTCGTAATACTCTCACTAATTTTGTTAAGTAAGTAAATTAAAATATTCTCTATGATTTCTCATATAATAATTTTATTATTGTTATGAGTTTTTAACAATGTTCTTATTTTGAATATTTACTTTTTTAGAATAAATACGTACAATTTTTTAAACCTCGAGTCATTATTTGACTTTGAAAATCGGTGAACCTACTCTACAAGGAGACAATGTCGGAAAATAAAAGGCTGAAGCAATGTAATTTGGAAAAAAATTCTGAGAAAAATTCAACTGACCCAGAATCTGGGGTTCAAGAACTCAGTAATAGCGAAGATGTGACCCAGAGTGAAGATGGAATGTCGACTTTAGTAATTCATTTTCTTTATTTATCCAATAAATATTTTGATTTGTAAAAAAATTAATTAATTATATTACAATTTTTTTAACGATTCTCTTTCCGTTGATTTTATTCCTATAGATACACACAAACTTCCTTCTGATAAAGCTATATTTATGTGCTGATAATTTGCATTTGCAATTTTTCAATTGTCGTTAAGAGTTTCTAATGTTCAATCCTTAAATTGTTAATGATATTCAATAAATTAGGTAGCGAAGATACTCATTGAATCCATCACTGACGTGGAGCTGTTAAAGAAGTTCAGATTTATTAACAAATATTGGAACTGTGAGGCATGCGTGGCTCTGCGAAAATTGTCGATCACATCCTTGACATTGAGTGACGGAAGTGAAGAATTGGAAGATTTTCTTGTAGTTCAAAATTCTGGACGGTCGTTATCGTTGCCGTCGCCTTTAAAGAACTTGTCTGTAGATATTCACCACTTGTCAAAATATCCAGACAATTTCAGTGATTTGCTTAATAGTTGGAACTTGAAAATCAAATCGTTATTAATAAACGTTAACTTCGTTACAGTTTGGCGGCAATTAAATGTATTATTAAAGTCAAAAGAAACAGAAATCACAGACGTTGAATGCACTGGTATACAATCGGACAAATTACGCGAAGCTTTTTCTCAAGTCAAGCTTCGTAATCTGCAGGGTTTACATATCATGGAATTCGATTGCCGACATCGCAAGGACAACTGCGATCACGTTGAGTTATTCCGGAAAGTCACAATAGATTCCCCACTATCACGTTTGACAATCAGAATTGAGTCAACGTCGTGTTTTTCATCATTTTTGAATATGGATTTGACGCGAATTAAAAAACTGGTTGTGAGCTTTGGATTACACCGTTTCGAAAAAAAATACTGGGATTTACTGGCAAGTGTTCAATTACCGTCCTTGGAAGTACTTTTATTTCCTCCAGTAGATAATGACTATTTGCCACAACTACGCAGTTTCTACAGAAATATTTCGTCAACTGTCAAAAATATACAAGTGGGTTCAGTTAATGTCTTTGGCACGGGCGTGTATCCAAAATTGAAAAGCCTCACTAGCGTAAAAGTGGTGACGTCACAGGACCTGAAGAACATTACTCAGGAAAGGTTTCCACAGTTGACAGGCATTGAAATAACATTTCATAATCGCAACAACTTATCCTCCTTGGAAATTAGCCCCGTTGAAACAGTTCAGACACTTTATGCCACCTGTCCGTTAGATAGTGACGAAAATACACTGGATGAAGATTATCCAAGAATTACTATAGCGACTTTGGCGAAAAAATTTCCAAACGTCAAGAATTTCCAAATACAATTTGAGGAACCCATGGATTTATGGACTTCATCACAACTTCTACAGGTTTACCAAGCGTATCCTGATTTGAATTCTTTTTCAATGTGTGGGGATATCCCGCTTGAAATTTTGGCAGGGGGAACCATGCAAGAATTGAAGGCGGAATGGCCAATGCAGAATTTTCCTCGCATGCTTTCCATTGTGGATTTTCAAAGTAAGGTCGAAATGTATAATCTTAGTTTTAATTTGTTTTTTTTTCTATTCAACAATGGTAATTGCAAGAATACTTATGCACGTTCGTTATTTGGATTAGTTTTATTCGGAGTAACTAATAATTTAAAAAAGTGAACATTTTCCTTGACCTGCCCGGATGTGACGAATAAATTTGTTTGTTTTCAGGTTTGGAGTCGCTTCATGTAGAACAGCAATTTTATGATCTGTCCAATGAATCAATACAGTATTGTTTCGCTCGTCTTCCAAGCCTCAAGCACCTTAAATTTCCTTGGGTAATTAAGAATGTCATTAACTGATTCGTTCAACTTTGTTATGTTTTTTAAATTAGTAACTTGTAATGTATACATTTTGTTTTTAGAACGAAAAACTCTCTCTCGAGGCTGTCCGTGACTTTCTCCAGCATTTGCTAACATTGGAAATATCTAATTCCGACTATGGGGAAGATATCTTAATGTATCTTCGGACCGTTCTTCCTAGGACCACCGTGCAAGAAGGCTTAGACTCGCACACTCTTTTTCCTTCAATATATAAGTAGATATGTAGTTTCTAAATACGCAACCGCTTTTACAACGTTTTGTTTGACATCAATAATTTACGAAAACGTATTTTAATTGTAAAGATTATAATTTTTTATTAGTAACGTTTGTATGTAAAATCGTTTTGTCTTGAATGGATGCAATAAACGAAATTAACAAAATTGCATTTAAATGTATACACATATTATGTAAGCACTATTTGCAGACACTGGGACACAGTAATTAGCACAAAGTTTTAATTGGCGTCATCTGAAATAGGTAAAGTGCCGATTATAAGACATTGAGTATAAATACAAGCAATTTAAAAATCGGCTCTAGTGAATAAAAACAGGATCCGGACTATTCGCCTAGGATGAAAGAAAGCTAATTTACCGGACGCTTGTCTCATGCTATTTCTCGCCCTAGGTTCAATGTTAGAAAGGTAAAATGTGTGTTTTAAAATAAATATTTATGAATTTGACTTATGTATGTGCACATATTGAAGAAAAGAACACAAACATAAAATTTGACATTGTTGAAGGTGTCGATCGCATTTAATTTTCCGTGTCTTCTAATCCCCCGTCATTATATTCAAATATTATTAGGGCAGGACTATGACCGCGATTAAGCAGGAAAATTTATGATAAAACAATTTCCCATATTATTTACCAATTTTGAATTAGGCTTTTAGCCATTATAACATTTACCATGTAAATGAAGTACTTATAATTATATTCTTAATTAAACACATTTTATGAGCGCTAAGTTGCTAAAGTCACTAAAGTCGTGGCAAATTCTGGCGAATGTTTATTGATGAAGAGTTTTCCTTGCAAGGCGGGAATATCTTCCTTTGAGAGAAGCGTCTGCAAAATTGCGGCAACATGACAGCAGGAAGCGTCACTTTTACGTCCAATGTCTGTACACAAACATATGAAAATAACATATATCAATTCTTTACAAATAATTAAAAATTTTGGGAACTTTGGTGAACTTGTTTATACCAAACATATCAACTTATTGGCACCAGCCACGCGGTCAGTATTATTGTTTTTGTATTAATTTGTTATTTATTATTCTGCTGTTTTATTAATTTTCTATTATGTATTTATTATGCTGCTGTTTTATTAACTATTATTTATTTATTAAGCTGCTGTTTTATTAATTTTCTATTATTTATTTATTATTCCGCTGTTTTATTAATTTTCTATTATTTATTTATTATTCTGCTGTTTTATTAATTTTCTATTGTTTATTTATTATTCTGCTGTTTTATTAATTTTCTTTTATTTATTTATTATTCTGCGGTTGTATTAATTTTCCATTATTTATTTATTATTCTGCTGTTTTATTAGTTTTCTATTATTTATTTCTTAAATTTCTTTTGTATTTCTTTGTTATTTATTATTTATTTCTTTAATTCATTTTATATTTATTTTATATTTATTATTTATATTATATTATAATTATTACATTATTTATTATATTTTTATTTATTTATTTATAATAATTTATATTGTACGCTGTATTTTATTTATTCTCTTTATGATTACTTATTAATTAGTACATTTTGCTCTATACAGCTGCTGCGTTACCCATCGATTTACGTCCGTTAAATGGAAACAATAATGTGTGAGGATAAGAAATTGAAACCGTGTAATTTGGAAGATTCTTTTGGGGCGTTTGCCATTGACCAGGAGACGGTGGATCAAAAAACCAATAATAGTGACGAAGCTTTGGTCGAGATTGAAGATGGAATGCCGACTTTAGTAATTAATGTCATTTAGTTTAGATTAGAGAATGCAGCTGATCTAATCCAGGTTGAAGTAAACTAGGATTTACTCATCCGCATAAGGAATCTCTTAGAATGATAATGAAATTTTTATTATGATTTAATTTTTTTTGCATTATTAGCCATTAGTACCTGTTTCTCATACATAAAATATTTATAATCCATTTTTGCTTTAATTTTTTTCTCATAATTACATGTAATATTTTGTTGTCATGTTTGATTTAAATGTATAAATAACGTAAATAACGCTGTATTTTAGTCCTGCTAGTTTGCATGATCTGACATATATCTTGTTGCAACTGGACGATCAGTCATTATTGTACTGAAGTTGGAATAACACAGTAATAAAAACGTACAATACAATGCAGGTGCAATAATTTGGTAATGACTTTTAAATACTATTTTATAAATTTAGGTCGCCAAGATCTTCATTGAATCCATCACTGACGTGGAGCTCTTAAAGAAGTTCAGATTTATAAACAAATATTGGAACTGTGAGGCATGCGTGGCTCTACGAAAATTGTCGTCCATAGAGTTGTCAATGCTTGACGTAAGGACGGGGTTGGAAAATTTTCTTGTACTTCAAAATACTGGACAGTCGTTATCTTTGCCGTCGCCTTTTAAAAACGTGTCTGTACTCATTCATTGTACTCAGTTGTCAAAATATCAAGACATTTGTCATGACCTATTTTATAATCCGAACTTTGAAATCAAGTATTTATTTGTCAACTTCGATAGAGTTACAGATTTGGGGCAATTAAAGGCATTGCTAAAGTTAAAAGCAGCAGAAATCACTGAATTGGAATTTAGAGGTGCAGAATTTTCCAGCTTACAAGAAGCGTTTTCTGAAGTCAAGCTTCCATTTCTGCAGGCTTTAAATATTATGGAATTATATTGCCCGCATGAAGACTGCGATCACGTTGAACTTATCAGGAAAACTACAATGGCTTCTCCACTAACAAATTTGGAAATTAAAATTCACGCATCGCCATGTTTTTCTTCATTTTTGAGTATGGATTTGACACGAATTACAAAGCTTCATCTGGACATTGAGTTGTATCTGGAAAAGAAACACTGGGATTCACTGGCGGCTGCGCAATTCCCATCCTTGAAATTTTTGAAACTGCATAACATAGACAATGACTATTTGCTACAAATATGCAGTTTCTACAGGAATATTTCATCAACTGTGGAATATTTAAAACTGGATTCATTAAATGTCCTTGGCACGTGCGTCTATCCGAAATTAAAGGGCCTCGCTTTCGAAAGAACTTTGACCTCACAGGAACTGGGAAGCATTACTCAGGAAATGTTTCCACAGTTGAAAGACATTGGAGTAAACCCAACCTTTAACCCTAACGACCTACCCGCTTTGGAAATTAATCCGCTTGATGGAGTTCAGAAACTTTCTGCCTCCATCGACACAATAGTGGATAACGATAATATGCAGATGGCCGAAGATTGGCCATCCAGAACGGGAATATCGGCTTTGGCGACAAAATTTCCGAACGTCAATAATTTACGAATACATTTTTTGTGGCCCGCGCCTTCGTGGAGTTCATCACAATTCCTTAATGTTTACCACGCGTATCCTCATTTAAAGTCGTTTGGAATGTATGGAAATGTCTCGTTTGAAATCTTGGCAGGGGCAACGTTACAAGAATTGAACGCGAAATGGCCGGAGCGGAATTTTCCACGCAGGATTTCAATCGTGGATTTTTACAGTAGGTCAAATATTTATTTTAGTTGCAATTTTATTAGTCTTATTTCCGGTAATATATAATAATAATTTGCAGAAAAAGTGTTTAACCTTTCTCATTATAAGCCGTCAAGATCATTAGTGATTTCAATTAAATGTAGGACCGTTGGATTAGTTTACCTTTATTTTCCGCCCTTATAGTAACCTGACCTAAAGTAACGAATGAATTTATAAAATCATAAAATTATTTTTTTTCAGGTTTGCAGTCTCTTTACTTAGAACCCGATGATGGCGTTTCCAATGAATTAATACAGTATTGTTTGGCTCGTATTCCAAACCTCAGGAACCTCAAATTCGCTTGGGTATACATTTGTTTTAACTAAAATTGTTTAGTTTTTAACATTTAAAAAAAATTAGTAATTTCAATTTATTATTAATTTAAAATAGTTGATATTCACGATCTTGTTTTTAGAACGGAAGAATCTCTCTGGAGGTTGTCCGCGACTTTCTCCAGCATTTGCTCACATTGGAACTATCGAATTCGTACCATTGGAGACATATTTTAATAGAACTTCGAACCGTTCTGCCGTGGACCAAGGTGAAAGGAAGCCCTCGTTGAAGTGATTCAGAATGAAAGAATTCAGCAGTCTAATTTTAATTACAAAATGTGTATTTAAATTACCAGATAGTTTAGTATTTCAAGTTGCATTTGAGAGCATGTGTATTGTATATTTAAAAAATTTCTGGCATTTTTCGGCTTAAATTGTAGTTGTTGTGTTTTAGATAAGTAAAATATGTATTTTTTATAAATATAAATAATTTTAAATAAATATTTATGAATTTGTCCTATGTATATTGAAGAAAGGAACATAAGCATAAAATAATAAAATTCAACATTGTTGAAGGTGTCGATTACATTTATATTTACGCATTCGCATAGATCAATCATTCCAATCAATTAGTTCAATTAGGTAGTTATATTATTATGGCAAGGTGACCGCTATTTGACGCAAATATTTATGACAAAGCAAAACAATTTACATATTTTTAATTACCTCTCTAGAAATTATGGTATGTATTTTCCATTTAAATTGTGTACTCATAATTTTATTCTGAAACACATTTTATGAATGCCGAATGATGATAAATGGTTGGGAATGTTTTTTGAGTCGAAAAGATTTTTCCTTGCAGGGCGGGAATACTTTAATTTGGGAGAAGCCTATGCAAAAGTGCGGCAATAGGCACAAGCAACAAAAATATTAAATGACAGATATTTATGCCTTGAAATATAAATTCGTTGTTTTAAATTTTGAGAATTTTGTTGCTATTTTTTAAATCGAACATACTAATATATGCACACCAGTCAGTCGGTCAGTGTTGTCGTATTTATTGTGATTAGTTAGGGATTTATTTTTGCATTTATTGGGTTTTTTTCAATTTGTTTTCATTTTTGTATTTATTGGATATTAATTAGGTTCTTTTTTTATTTTGTATTTATTTTGCTTACACGATACTAATTTTTAACTACTCGGTATTCATTTTACATTTGGTTTGTACTTATTTTATCTTTGTTTTGAGACTTTATATTTTAATCATATATTTGTATGAACATGCATCTAATTCAATTCCAGTTTTAGTTCTATATTATTTAATACATTTTCAATTTTGCTTTATAGCTGCCTTGTTGTTCATCGGTTTACATCCGTCTAATAAGTACAATAATGTCTGAGAATAAAAGGGCGAAGCAATGTAAGGACGAAGATTCGAGGGAGAATCCAACTGACGAGGAATCTGCGGGTCAAGAACCCAATAATTGTGATGATTTGATCCAGAAGGACAGTGGAATGCCGACTTTAGTAATAAGCTTTAATTTCTCGTGAATTTTGTTTGTTCAATTCGTATAATGATTTAACTTCAATACAAATCTTCACTACCCAAATTATTTATAAATCAGTACATATAACTTTCCTCCCATTACGGATATAATTTTTACAATCTGTTAATTTACATTTGCAATAATTTGGGCAACTTAGTACTTTTCAATCCTTCATTTTGTAATAATATTTTATAAATTAGGTCGCGAAGATCGTCATTGAATCCCTCTCTGACGTGGAGCTGTTAAAGAAGTGCAGATTTATCAACAAATACTGCAACTATGAGGCGTGCGTGGCTCTGCGGAAATTAGCGGTCGTAAAATTGCATGAGGGGTATCCAAATTTAGAGGATTTTCTTGTAATCCGAAATTCTACACGAAACCTATCTTCGCCGTCGCCTTTTAAGAACGCGTCAGTATTTACTAACTCGCTGTCATATTATCAAGAAATTTTTCAGGATTTGTTACATAGTTCGGAGTTGGAAATCAAATCCTTATTTATCAACTTGGACGCCGTTACAGATCTTGGGCAATTGAGGATACTATTAAAGTCTAAAGAAGCAGAAATTACTGAAGTAAAGTGCACGGGTACAGAATTGTACAAATTACTTGAAGCGTTTTCTGAAATCAAGCTTCCACACCTACAGGCTGTAAATGTCATCGAATGCTATACCTTGTTTGCTGACTACGATGATTGTGATCACGTTGAGCTTATCCAAAAAGTGACTATGGGTTCCCCACTATTACATTTAGAAATTAGAATTCACTCAACCCCATGTTTTTCCTCGTTTTTGAGTATGGATTTGACACGAATTACAAAACTGCATCTGAATCTGGACTTTGCGTTTGGATACATGCGTGTGGAAGAGAAATACTGGGATGCACTGGCGGCTCTGCATTTACCATCTCTGAAATTCTTAAAAATTTGTGAAGTAGATATTATTCTACCGCAACTATGCAGTTTTTGTGTGAATGTTTCATCAACCGTCGAACATTTACAAGTGAATTCAATTAATTTCGTCGGCACAGCCATCTATCCGAAATTAAAGAGTCTTGCTGTCGACAAACGCTTGACATCGCAGGACCTGAAAAACATTTCTCCAGAGAGGTTTCCAAGCTTAAATGACATTGCTGTATCACCAGATTCTAACGCCAACGACTTTGGGGACATCCGCCTTGAAGGAGTTCTGAAACTCTGTACCTTGGTCTATACACCGATTAATAATGTTAATATACTGATGCGCGAGGAGAACGAATTTATAACGTCTTTACCACTATTGGCAAAAAAATTTCCGAACATCAGAAATTTAGAAATATGGTTACTTCATCGTAATTCGTGGCAATTGCTATTAATTTACGACGCGTTTCCTCATTTAAATTCTTTTACATTGAAAGGAGTACATGTGAATGTATCGTTTGAAATCTTGGCAGGGGCAACAATACAAGAATTGAACACGGTATGGCCAAAGCAGAATTTTCCACGCATGGTTTCTGTCGTGGATTTTCAAAGTATGTCCACAATAAATCATCAAGTCTGAAGCTCAAAATCATAATAATACGAATAATAATCTACATGCTTTTGAACCTGTTAAAGAAACATAAAATATAAAGCCTTTTAATAATTATATCTAGATTTGGAGTCACTTTGTTTGGAACCCAATATTTCCAATGAAATAATACAGTATTGTTTGGCTCGTATTCCAAACCTCAAGCATCTCAAATTCCCTTGGGTATTTAAAATTTTGATTAATTATTATTTTAAACAATTGGCTGAAAACACAAATTAATAACTTGTAGATATGGGTTTCTGGCTTTAGAACCGAGGACTTTCTCTAGAGGTTGTCCGCGACTCTCTCCAGCATTTGATAACGTTGGAAATACAGGATCCTGACGAAAATATCTTGAAAGATCTTCGGGCCTTTATGCCCAGGACCATAGTCAAGGGAAGTTATACATATTATACATAGACAATTTAATCATGCAACGGTTTTTACAAGGAATGTTTTGACAGAATTTAACTTCCGAAATTTGTAGTTTTGTTGTAAAAATTCTAGTTTTGTATATATCATATCTTTGGTCGGTAGAGATGCAAAGTTGGATATCTCCATGTGCTACAAAGTGATGGACATCGGGCATCCACCATCATTTTAGGTGCACAATGGGTTAACTCCACTAATTTACGCAATTTAAATGTAGTATACAAGATCCCTCTGCTTTTTTAGTTTTTAATGCTATTAAAACGGTATATCCCATCTTGTACTGCGTTACTGGTGGATATCTTATCTTACTCTTAGGTTTTAACATGGAGATAGCCCACTTAGCATCCCCAAGGACGATATCTCTTCTTGCATGTAGGTTCGTTTATAGCCCACTTTGCATCTCCACCGACGATATGTAACATTTGTATGTAAAATTGTTTAGTTTTATGTTCCTGTTTTGCATTCTTGTTAGTCTCTTTGCTAGTTTTACAAAGTTTAAATGTATATCAGGGTAGTTGTGTACAACTACCCTGATGTATATCAATTTTTTATCATGTACATGTATGAATTGCTACAGAAGCAAGTGTATGTATCAATGATCTTTGTTTTTCCACATGAGATTTTGTTACTCATTTTCATTGCTCAATGATGTCAATCCTATTGAATAACCAACTGCAAACTGGACAATACATATTGATTGGGCTGTTAACGGGTAAATAATTATACTAATAATTGTGCATAATAATAATAATAAATATTAAAAAATTCATGTTTAAAAACTATTTAGTACGGTTTTATATACGTAATTATATGTGCTATTTAATGACACTGGGACATACACAGTAATTAGCACAAACTTTTAATTGGCCTCATCTGCAAAATACTAAATGTAGCGCCGATTATAGGACATGGATCAAGTAATTAAAAAACGGCCCAAGTGCATAAAAACAGACATGAATTAATAACCTGTATGTGTAAAAGAGAATTTATACACATACCTGCTCCATTTCAAATTCGCCTAGTCATCCGCAGTGCGCCAAGCATTATTATTATATTATTATTATTATCATCATCATTACCAGGCCACTAACAGGTTCCTCACACCTGCTCCCATATATGTTTGGGAGTGTTGTTATCAGTGTAATTTCATGATAGCCATTATTATTACAACACTATAAGATAAAGATTTTTGTAATTAATAAACGATTGATTCCTTCCCATTGATCTTCATTTTGTGTAGCCTTATCTTAAATATCGGCATTCATAGCATATAGCATATCTCCCTTCTGCTGATCATCTCTATGAGAATAGATGTAAGGATGAGAGGAAACAATAGGACAATTTTTTATCCGGAATAACAATAATAATATATCAGGAATGTAGTTCACATATATAGAGATGATCCGACTTTTTTGTAATACTTTGTATATGCAATTTGTGTATATGACAACAAGTAATTTGTTTATGCACTGGATGCATAATACATATGTATGTATAGGTTACTTGTTTATTATTAGAATATAAATACACCTGCCACCCCTCATGTGCACAATGACACCCTTTTTATTGTCTTCAAAAACTGTTTATTACGGGCGTTCAAAACAAGAAACATATTAGAATTTGAGGGGTGACGAGCTATAATTTCTTGTGACTCTACACATTTTACACATTTTGACTATTTTATGTGTGTCACTTCATGTATAATTGCATATGTGGTTCTAATTTTGTGTAAGATATTCCTCCGTTTGTCCTACAATTTGTATTTATTATAATTAATAATATATAATTAATATACATCTTTCACACAAAGTACGTCACTTATTTGTAAATACTGAAGTTTTTTAGTAATTAATAGTTATATGGAAAATATTAAAAAAAAATATTATATTAAATTTTTTTTCGTAATAAGTTGTTATTTTGCATTTTAGGTCATTTTTATTTAAATTGTTTAATATTTGTTATTTCTAATTTCCATCATTCTTACTTGCGTTTTAGTAATATTTATTTTTATTTTAGTTGAAAATTTTATAAATTTTTCGTTGACTTTGCTACAATAATTGTCAATTGAATTTTATTTTATTTTTCAAAAGATAGTGAATTTTCCATACTTGTTTTAAATAATTTTTGATAAAATATCTAATTAATCGACCAATGATTTTACATGGGGACGCGCAAACAAACAGAAAACAGTCTAATATTTTAATATAAAAATAACTGTGTCAATTGCGATTTTTTGCCGATGACGAAACCACTTGACCAAAGGAGTGACCACTGATAAAAAATGTCTTTAATTCAATTCCTCCGTGTCCCGATCCCAATAAATGTGATACAGGCCCGGGGGACAGTGAGACTGAATAAATTCATTCAGGATCAGGATCTATTTTAAACATGCGTGCGTTCATGTTTACATTTATATGCGTAACATTATCCATACGATTAATTATTAACAAGAGGAGTGTAATAGCGCCGCTTTACTAGAATTATACGCCAGCTCTCGATATAGCAGGACGCTTGTACATATGTACGTATCGGAATTTCACCGACGGCGGGTGTAAGCAAAAATGGAAAAATTGGGGCATCCGCAGACAAAGATACGGAACCGCTAGTGGTGTGCTTAATACATACACGCACATACCTATACAAATAAATGTGAGTATAGAAATTAAAATTCGTGTAAGGTACTTAAAAATACATATGCTTCAACATATAAGCACATATTACACGCGCTACTAAAATTAAAGTAAATATTAGAAACACTTTTGCGTATGTCGCTGATAAAATTGACGGAAATATTGCCAATTAATTGCATTAGTAATTACACAGCACATTAAGCATCATTAGGTAAAATTAATTATTAGAAGTATTAAAACATAAAACAAATAATAAAAATAAATAAAGTAATTTAATGAAAATAAATTTAATAATAAACTAATTATTAAAATGAAAATAAATATATATAAATGAATAATTTTAAAAACTAAAATTCGTTGCCTTTAGGAACGAAAACGTTCATAAAAAAACGAACAGCCATAAATTATAATGAGATTTGTGTTAAAGCGTCTCCGCCGAACCAAAATAGAAAATGCCTGGAAGCTCCAAGCTTGAATTACATATAATTAAGAGAGCTGATGCCAATGTCGATGGAAATTACAACAGAATATTAAGAGATGGAACAGCCACAACAAGTGGTTCTGATGGAAGATAAGCGACTATATGCATAGAAGAAAACGGTGAAGGTGCACGAGGCGAAAAATCGAGTGTATTATAATAATTAAGCGTTCAATCAAGTTCGGCTGCAGTGCGGTGTCTGTCATTTAAAAATAGTCTTTTCATGGTTTGTTCGTAATGTCGTATAGAGACTTGAAAATCCAAAGGTACTAAATATTTCTCGTTTTGCCATATGAGTTTTGTAGAATTTTACCACCTTTACGATTTTAAATGCCAATATCCATACATATGTACTTTTCATTAAATTTGCATTTTATATTTTGCCTATGCATTTAACATTATGAAGGTTTACATATATATTTTATATAACGTACATACACACATATACTGTAAATGTAATTATATTTATACAAAAATTCTCTACAATCAAATCAGCAGACGTCCTAAAAGCCTTTGGGGTAGTTTGAGGTATAAAACATGCACACATGCTCTTCAAAACCTAAGTGGTCAGTTGTTTAAACGAAGCCAGGGATAGAAGATTAAAGGAGTCACACACTTAAATTATATAGGATTCTAATAGTATCACCCAGAGAAAAGGGATGATCGAGTCGGGATAAAAATAGATGATGGATGTTCTCTCCTGCAATGGTGGACAATGGCTAGCGGATAGGCCATTTGATAAAAAATCGGACCTACTTACCTTTCTATTGCAGAGAGTCTCATGCACATATCGCTTCTCGAGGTGCAAGATGTTATAACTCCAAATTTCTTAAATGCAAAGTGTTATATCCACCATCATTTTAAGTGCAAGAT
>JAQGAK010003287.1:0-15686 GCA_034696945.1 Lipothrix lubbocki
TGTCATTTGACCGTAAAAATGCCATAAATTCTTTATATTGTATTAGTTCATCATTTCCCGCCGGTCTTGTTTAAGTAATGATTCTACAATTTCTTATGGAATATAAGGAAGTTATGTTGTATGTAGACGAATCATTGGTTAACTTTCTTATGCAATATATCATGTATGTACCAAGTTTTTTAAGAAAAACTTTCTATTTATATTTCTTCTGGAAAACTCCAAAGTTAATTTTGAAACGAGACTTTAATTCGGCTAATAGCAGTTGGAAAACTAGATTGAATTCTTCAATTTATATATAACTTTAAAATTGTCATCAGGATCAAAGTACTAAATGACGGCAGGAAATCAGGGGCAAAAACATTGCATAGATATACGCATATAACATGTATGTATAACCTGTTCGAATTGCCAAATGAATTCCTGCAGTTTTACAATACAGTGCTGCAGGTAGATTTACAGGTGGATTTACCATGGAAATATGTATTAACTAAGTTTCTGAAAGCTGCCCGTCATCAATCCAGGCACCCATAAATAATTGGGCTGTTATTTTCTGCACAAAATTTTATGACTCCGGAGCTTTTAAAGTATCTGTGATGCACCATTTTTAGAGGGGATGCTCCCTGTGGAAACCATGGAACATACTTTATATATTGTTTATATACATACCTTCCATAAACCTTACATACCTTCATAAACATTAAACACATCTTCCGTATACCTTAATTATAACCAAACATACCTACACACTCACCATGTATATTCCAAACATATACCTTAAATGTGCTTATATGCTCACAGATATTAGAACTCTACACATGTACTGGAACACACATACATACTAGCACATAGGTATACAATGAGGGAGATGCTTGACGTCAAGTTGGAGCTTAAACTGCCGTTAACAGTCAGCTCTGGTAGACATAAACGTCAAAAGAAAGACTGTAGGAAAAATGGGAATGATTCCCTGAATTACGTTATGGTAACATCTACAACACTCCTACTATTACTCTGAGCTCTCCCGTGTTATGAAGTTACCTTTGTATAACTGCTATACGGTAGTATTACATAGGTGTACCCTGTGCTATAACTTCTCTAGTATCTACATACGTTACTTTCTGACATCTATAGCAGAATCTCCTTTTACATTTGTGCCGCCCAAAACTGTAGTTTTACTAACTTTAAAAAATATGTTTAATACACTCGACTCTTCGTGGCTAATAGCATACAAGCTCCATTGCAAAAGTCTGAGTAGTCAAAGAATCGCTCGGAATTGCAATGCATAAATAAAGAAGAAACTGAGCACGTGCAAACAGTACAACTTTTATTTAGCTTTTTATTACCCAATGGTACAGTTATCTTTTATGAGGAACCACGTGCGGAATTGGCTGTAGGACCGATTATTTAATCAGTCTAAAAACTATAGAATTTTGAGCCCGTGATCATCAGATATCATTTTAGGATTTTATTTATAAACTTATCAAATTTTATCAAAACAATTGGGAAATAAATGCAGCTATTAATTTTATAGCCAACTATTAATTAAATGCTTGAATAATCAATAACTTAGATGCAAATTTGCGTATATTTATACAAATGAATGAAATGGACATTTTGTGCTTCTTACCTCATAACTAATTCGTAGCATATTGAATTGCCTAGGTGACACTGCAATATGGAAGTGTTGGCGTTTTTATGTATGTACACTAACCTCTAAAAAAAGTACATACATATGTAAAGTACAAGAGTCAGCGTATCTTGAATGTTTGAGCAGCGCTAATGTCTTGTTTCCCCATACGACAACAAGCAATAAAACGCAATAAAACTACTTTGCACTTGTAAATTGTTCACTGCGACACCATTGTAGAGTCATAATACGAGTGAAAAAACTTATTGCACATATAAAGTATTGCTATATGGATGTACTGCCTTGTTATGCATACGGACATGGATTTGGATACATACAATTTTTCATGTATACGCACAGCTTTAATATATTTCCACACTGACGGTAAATTATGGGTAAAAAATTCGACAGAGTCAAAGGACTTTCCCCAGTGTCTCATTCCATTACACACTTGTGTACGCTGTTACAATCAGTAACAACACAACAACAAGATGCATGGACTTTTTGAAAAATCTCAACAACAACAGCAGCAACTGCGAGAAAAGAGAGGAATGTTAAGTAAGAGCGTGGGCTCTTCTTTAACGTAGACAGAACCTTCCGGCAACGAAGACAGAGCACGACTGACGGGGAGGTAGTTGCCGGGCTGTATCTTGCAACAAGCTTGCTATTCTCCGACGGTGTATATACACTAAACGTCCATTACTTAGAATGCACTGACGGAAAATCCAATACCTACGAGACGATGAAGCCCGTTGCAGTGTATAGAAGTTAAATGTACTAACCTTATGAACGAACGAAGCACACAGAAACAAGACCCAAACGTCGTAATATGCAACCGTGTACAACTTCCAGGACATAATATGCGGCAGGATTTGCTTTACACACGAGCATAACAAAATACAATAGGTATACATTGTGTGTATGTATATAACTTGAACTAACACTCAGTAGACTTTTGGCACAAGCTTTCGAAAATAATGTGACTTCGTGCATATTATCAAATTCAACGCTTTCGTCGAAGGTATTAGAATTTGTTATGCTTGTCCGAATTCCTGAGACTTTTCGCCATGTGTGTTTTCGTGACGATACGAAGGTTAATGTATCTACATGGAAATTATTGTAAGTCATCTCTATATCAAAGAGTTAGCATGTGCATACTACGTAGTAGCAGTATGACTGCATTTATAATATATAGCACAGGTGCTCATTTCTATAACAAAGCGGTGTATTTCTGACGGGGACACGTAGTTAAATTAACTCAATCTTCGGAACACAAACCAGATTCTTGTTTCATTGTTACCCATAAAGTACAAGCCAACAGGAGGAGCATACGAATGATGTATTTTCTTTATATCTATTGAAATTGATAATGGACTTTATTAACGGCGGAAGAATTATGATTTAAATAAGCTAAATATACCTATATAATTCATAATCATAATTTATGAAAGAAAATAAATTGAACGGAATTTAAGAAAAATTAATGCTTTTATCAAAATAATTTTGCCTAAAGTATTTTTGTACTGTATGTATGTTAAATGAATTTTTAATACGGATGTGAATTGCCTGTGAACGTCTTACGAGTACTACATAATTGTCTGCACATGGAGTGCAGTATGTTACAGATACATACCAGGTTTTAATAGCGTTACTAATAGTTGCAAACGGCATCCTTAATTTATTGAGTTGCAGCAGGAATTGGATTCCATCGAAGGGTCACACCCTAGCTCTGTACGCACGTTTGTAAATGGCAATTATCAAGACGGAAATACAGGGAGAGGAACAAGTGCTTGGATTGTAAACACCGAATTCTCCCCACATGATACCCAAACTTCTTAATTAATTAGAGGAAATGGACATCCCAGGAGCGCGGCCACTTAACTGATCTGCTTGTAGCTCCCCCATGCAATTACATACACCGCAATGTGTGGGTGCAACGGGGACTACAAATGAAGATGTTTTCAGACATTTATACAATGTGATTCAGGCTATGAGAACTTACTGCCGCACTTAAATAAATACTTGCTGGACAAAGAGGGTCAGGGAAATTATGGTTGATGACGAGAATTCTCTTACGTAAACCCTGTGTTATAATTGCAATAATCGATTAATAAAATACTCCAACATAGCATGCAATTCACTGAACCAAAAATATATTATTAATTTTTAATAATTGTATGCTTCAAATACGGAAATACTTTTAAATGCTTCAGCAGAAAATTTCTTTATTAACGAATTTGAACTCGAAACAGTATTCTTGTTATATATACCATAGATAGATACATACATATATGCGTGATTTATTAATAGTAATGAAGGTAGCTATTATAAGGAACTCTATATAAAAACCAATGTGTGTGATTAGTGGAGTAAAAAAGTATATCAGGAAAAATGTAGTATTGAGTAAATGAAGACGTGTAGTAAATAAATGACCTATCATTAGCGTAATAAATAAAGGCATGCAATCGAACCTGACGGGTTTTGTTTATGCTCACAACTCCATGAAAAAAGATGGGGGGAAGGGAGGAAAGCCGAGATTTTTGACATTTATGTGTTCCGCATGAGTTGAGGCCTGGCGAAGAAATCAGTGTTGGTAGAGCGGAGGGAAAGGGTTGGAATAGTTTACGTGTGAGTGTGTAGCCAAGATATATTCAATTAGAGATGGATGCTTTGCATGAGCATGGAGTGCAACCAGGATTTTTTTGACGTGCTAAAAATTATGGGTCTCACACTATATATTCATGACAGTTTCCTAAACACTGGGAAAAGCTGGACCTTTCTATTTCCAACCTAAACAATTTGCAAACCCATGAACAATGAACGTTTATTCCTAGCTGGAAATATTATTCTTTAGTTTTCTGAAACCTCTTCTTATAAAAGCTGGTTTTTACGTTAACTGATTTATAACCATCGTAATTGCTTCAGTAGCTTTTGCGTCGTTTTATATATTTTGATTCACACATCTATAAAGACTAAATACAAAATAAATATAGAAATTCACAATAAAATAGATACATACAAAGTACACAATAATTTACATAATAGCAAAACCATTAAAAAACAGTTACATAATAAATGCAGGAACCATTATAACTGTTATAGATTATAGATGATTAAAATTGAACATTTTATTTAATTACTTCTGTTGCATACAGATAACCCAAATATTGCTAACTTTTATAAAAACGCAAAAAAAGTGCATATAAGAATTTCTTGCAATAAAACAACTACAGTAAAATGTTAACGGTCTCCGTGGTACATTAACTCCCAAGTTATAGGATTGACATTCACACTAAAAATTGTTTTTCTCCAGACGCTATTTCCTGTTATTTATTGTAGAAACCCACTCTCTAGAGCCTTAGTGAACACTCAGAATTTAAAATCAATGCAATAGCAGCGCATTCAACTTACATATATGTAAGATCTTAGTCTTGTATGTGTATACAAACGTACATACTAGGAAAGCAAATTCCTTGGAGAGAGTGCAACGGCAAAGATCATAGTGTGCCGGTACAACATTTATAAACCTTTTCCTGGGTTCCAATAATTGAGTTCCAGGTTGTTAAAAATTATGGATAAATGAACAGCAAGAAAACTCTAGGTTTGCTTCTGGGAATGGGATAAACAAAGTCGTTGCTACCACTATGAAAAACACAGCGATTTTAACGAATGAAGCTACAAAACACTGGTTAGAACCCATATAAAATAGGCTGTAGAAGCAAGATAAAAACAGTAGTTTGATCAAATGTTATAAATACGTTTGAACTAAGAGCAGGGAAGAGACA
This sequence comes from Lipothrix lubbocki, assembly GCA_034696945.1. NCBI lineage: Eukaryota > Metazoa > Arthropoda > Collembola > Symphypleona > Sminthuridae > Lipothrix > Lipothrix lubbocki. The sequence continues at coordinate 5,410 of JAQGAK010003287.1, forward strand.
TGAAAACAGCGAGGCACTGGGTTGACTTGGAACCAATGAGGAAATATGCACAAGAATTTTCATCATTGTGAGCATTGTAAAGAAAAACGCTGGGTTGAAATATCAATGTAAAAAATGAAAGCGGTTGGAAATCCATGCGGGAGATACCTCAGAAGAAAAAATAGTGTTGCACCGACGGGTGAAAACAGTACTTGTAGGAATATTTTTCCCTCCAAAAAAAAACTCAGACAATACTAAAGTTAGTGCATGTGTATGGGAATGATAGAGAATACGGGACCTGCTGCTGAGAAAGAGATTGTAAGAAAAAGCAGGTGTGTTTGCGTTGCAGTTTTCTCCAACATGCACACACTCACTCCGTTTGTATTTATTATATATAGTGTGTAGTTTGTAACTTCATATTGAAGGTAGTAGACCTGCGAGGCATGAAGTGAAGAAATGTGTGAGTGAAAGCGTTTTGGATGTACCTCAGAATCGTACATAAAGATTGTTGCAGACGTACACATTCGCATATAATTATGTACAAGGTAGTTGCAAGCGTCTACCTTAATGCTTAAGATGGTTCCAGTCGTATTTCTAAATAAGGTGCCCTATAATGCAAGATATATATGAAGAAATTTATACATTGTAGATACATGTATACTATAGATACTGTACAGTGGTAATGCTCTTGCTTTCATGCTGCTTTCTCCATTGATGTAGTAGTTGCTGTCCCCTGAGTATGGCCACGGAGCTATTCTCTGAATATTTTACATTCTCCATCTAAATAATTCAGGAGTAAGTGTTCAGCTGTAGTCTATATACCTTTATCTTTTAAATCTATACTTCTTCGCCGACTCTTTTCTCTCGATTCTGCTTCTACGTCTGCAAGTGCACCTCGGTATACATTTATGTCTTGTATCTTGAACATATAGATATATACTTACATGTATGTACATACACAAGCTCTACAAATAAGAGCACATTGTACCTCTTCGCTTTTGCCTTTTGTTGCATTTATTCTGTCAAAGGTTTCCAAGACGTTCCACACGGACAACATTCCATGGCAATCCTACCCTCCGCTTTACTGATTTGAATTGATCAAGGTTCCCGTTAGTTCTTATAGCCCTGCTTATTTACTTTAGTAGTAGCTACAGCAGGATTTAGTTAATTTGACTCGACAAATGGTTTGTCGACTTCAAATGAATTCTCTGAGTGTACATGCCTTTGGTAATTAACAGTGTTAGGACATACTAATTTGGGGTACATGATTTGTACATGTCCTTGTAAAATGCAGCCATGTTTAACTCTTACTTGTAAATTTAGCCTTACTTCTACGCATTTGCTGTATTTAAAAATAGTAATAAAATAATACAAATTTGTTTGATATTATGAAAACTTTTGAAGTTTTGTGTTAAATTGTATATAGGTTTAGAAAGCATGTGTAATGCGGTTTTATGTTGGTTTGCATGGCTTTCTATGTATGTTTGCAGGATTTTCTACGTTAAAAACATTCAAACCGTTTTATCCTGGATTTCGTAACATTGAACGATTGAGAAAAAGGCCTACTTGAATTGCAACTTGACGCCAATTCCTTGTCTTTGCTCTTACTTGATCCTAGTGATGATAAAAGGTTTAAGGCTAAGATCTCCTTCAGCGGCGGAATCTTCTTACCCGCTCCTTACAAGACTCTCAAAAGGTTTCACGCTCGGGGTTTTTAATAACAATTGATGTGCGGCGGAAGGCTGTAGCAATATATTTCCATTATATACAGTCCTGTGGATAATGCGAATCCCCGGACACTATGTAAGAGAGACGTTCCTGCGTCTCGTCTCAAGTGACTTCATACGTGGCTTTGTGTCTATCTACTTGTACTTTTATACATTTACTAGTATAGGCATAAGTCCTTACAAGGGAACGTGCTTGTGCGTGAAACTGAGGTACACGACAGGCGACATGAGAAAGATCGACACAAGAGCCGTTGGCCTGTAAACTACTGTATACCCGGAAGAAGTGTCGCGAAGAAGGAGTAGGCACTGCTGGATGTGTGCACGGTAATATGCCCGTATATTGTGTCTAAAACAGCATATAAATAGAATAATGCAAGTGCGTATGTATGCTAAGGTAAAGCGGGGAGGAAGAGTGGGTGAGACTTTATGGGGTTTTGGGTCTTTGTCACATTATCACATCCTTTCAATCTTCTCGATGACTTTCAGCTCCTTTCACCACCGCCTCCTCCTGTCTCTCTCCCTCTCACCGTCCAATGCATCATTATTATTATTACTTACGCGCCGACACTCCATTGCGGTAGTCCTCTTAAGTCACGTCATGTCATCATTTAACTTGTCCTCACGAACCAAATAGCCAATGCATAACATGTCCGTGAGTAAATACTTGCGGAAACGTCCCTACTTCAGAGCATGCATTTTATGGTAAAGATATATCATATTATCTGCAATGCAAGTTAGGAGCACATAATATGTAGCTTACTGTTCGTAATGATGAATAATTATACGTGCAAAATGCTCAATAATACACAGGCATGCAAAAAAAGAAAATAATGCGAAGGGTCTGTGTAGTTTTGAATAGTTTTGAAAATACCAGTGTCTCATGTAGTGTTGAATCAATCGTTAATCTAATTGTGCTACATGCACAATTGCAGGAACGCTGAGTTTTAGCATCTTGCAACTTGCACTGATTGCTTTACTCGTTAAAAGCTTAGATCATTTACACTGCAGCCTCAGCTAGAATTTCAAGGAGTGCACCCAATACTTGTATTAGAACATAATCGTTAACAATAACAAGGCTTAGAATGCCATAATAACCATTATCAGTGCAATAATCGTCAGTAACAACTGTCATTACGCTTCTAAACATAGCCTCGTTGAGCCGGTGTTAAGCGATACTTTGGGTCTGGGTCCATGCAGGGATTACAAAATTGCAAGGAGTAAATCCCAACTTGCCATGTGTATACAGTTGGGCCAGCATCACATTAAAACACATGGTTAAGATGAGCTGCTTCCAGAATATTAAGTGCACCGTGCATCTACTGGATGCTAAGCACTTGAGTCATATACAAGTATTTACTGCTTGATATAGCAAGGTGATGAAACACATACGGCTACTTGAGTAGGTAAAGTCAGTTTGGATTTTACGACTACAAGCATGCAGTTCTGTGTAGAGGGACTGCTTGCTATATACATAGATGTTGTTTTTCATGTCGAGTTTGTAATTAGGCAGCTCAATAGAAATTAAGTTCGTAGAACATTTGCTTACTAATTGTTTGAGTCTACCTTGGTCTTGTCTACAAAGTTACGCTACATCGTCATCTACATATGAATTGTATTAATTGAAAATAGGAAATGTTGAGAATTAAAACTTCCTTTTGTAACTTCCACACAGACGTTGTATTATTTGTTCATATATATAATATTTATTTTCCTTTGTCACCACCACCCGATCAGTATGGCTTTACCTTGTTTTGAACAACTTTAATTTATTTTAAATACATAATTCAGATCCATGAAGTAAAGAAATTTTTGTTTGTTTTTATTTAGTTTCAGTTGTCAAATTATACAATCAATGTACTACATTCAAACAGAAATGAACAATGATCTCAATAAATTTACAACATTCATTACTGTGTACTTGACTGACAGAAGTGCTAGGAATGAGATTTTACCTACTCATCATAATTCATTTCTTCACAATCATATTTTCTGATATTAAAAAACAAAGGAAATAAATTTCATTCAATGCAATTTGAACCCTACGATTATAATAAAAACTGTCATAACACTTTCAATCATTCTTTGAGGTGTTTTAATTGTAACATTTGTCATAAGAACACGCATTCCAAATGTGTGTAAACTTTTCAGTGTTTGCTGACTTTCGAGCAAATACTTCCGTTTTGAAAATACTAGCTCGTTAGTAGAACTACATTAAATTTCGCAAGATACTCTATATTTCCAATTGATTAGAAGTCGAGAAGACAAATTCCGGATCTGACCCAGAAGAGTATATGTCACTATTATAGTAAAGAGGAAAACGCAAGACAAGAAGGGAAATATCAAGTACATTTCGAGGGATAACATATTACGTCCCACAATCGTTATGTAGAGGCAAATCGTAGCCATAAAGCAGACTCCAAATACCATGCCGGAGTTCAGTGCAAGGATGATTTCATTGTGGAATACAGAAAGTATGAAGAGATATCGGTATATTTTAAGCTTGGTCATGAAATCAAAGTTTCGTCTTCGCAATCTTCGGTTCCCGTCAGAAGGCATGCTTTAAAGTTCAAAACTAGTTTTTTTTATATAATTGATTCTAAAAATTTGGCCAAATTATTGTCTTGGGATATTCTATACTTTATGTCAATGTTTATTGTCAAAAATATGCAATTCGTACCTGAGGATTGATAACAAAGTAAGAACACTAATAAAATAACACCAGCAAAATATGACGCAGAAAAACGAGGAGCTTATGTACGTGAAGAAAGTATAGAATTCAAAAAATGCTAAAAAAATACGAATCCCCACATTCGAATTTAAGTATGAAGGTATTATCCACAGCAGGAACATGGTATCATCCGGTAATAAAATAAAAATAGCAGTATAAAAGGTTGGTAAAAGGATCAGCATGCCAGCAAGGCTAATTACCGGTAGAACGGTAACCACTTTTTCCCACCAACGGCGAAATGATATTCCTTGTTCTAGAGCAAATAATAAGTTAATTATTTGTAAAATCATAAGTACTGAAATTTAGATTATATATTATAAAAAAGTCTTTAATTCAAAACGAGCAATTGCAAGATCATTGTTACGTTCAATCAATTTAGAGATTTTATCCACGCTGTTACACAGAACAACAACACTGGACATATGGAAAATTAACGTAAGTTGGATAGCACTCGCGCTTCCACAACACATGAGCTTAACAAAGTGAAGGGCAGCACTATAGTCATATTTTTTCTGAAGTATCTTCGCACCCATTCCCGCGGTTACATATGCAGAAGTCGCAAGTGTAAGACCAACATTCAAGAAATAAATGAACATACCAATGGAATTCTTTCTAAGCCTACTCAACTCAAATGCTTGTCTTTCCACATGACAGATACGCTCAAAGGGGATAGTATTAAATTTATATGAAAAGTCACAGAACTTTTTTGCCAATTGTAGAGTCAGATCGAATATCATATGAAACTGGTTGCTTCGATTATCTTCCATTTTTTGAGTTTGTGGTAGTGCTTAGTTAAAATGGAGAGATACGACCAAGAGCGCTTCACAAACGAATTTACCGTACTTAGCATAAGAAACGGACTACATATACATGTTATGGAGACAACTTTGCACCCATTAATAATTTTGTTTTGATGTAAAATTCACAATTATATAATGAAATACTAAGCATATTTTCCCCATATTTATTGTATTGGTATTGTAATTAAACGTATTCTTACCTAATATTAGCAAAAGTGGGGAAGAAGATGGTCAAATTATCATTAATGAATATTCTCTACTGTAATGAGCGTACCGCTAGACACATTTCTTTTTCATAAGCAATTAAACCTTTCTCAAGATCATAGTCATTAATTTGCAAGTAAAAATTACTAATTTCCGACCTTCAAATAACGTATTGTTTATTGGCAAACCAGCTCTGCATTATGTGAAAGTTATTAGATAAATTTATTTGCTATATTTAGCATACTAATTAGTACACTCGTCATAATTTAGTCTATTGTGGCCAAAGTATAAGCATATTTAGTGCATCATCTTACAATTTCAGAAAATTGCTCGGCTTATTAAGTAGTAGAACATTTTCTCTTCTTCTTATTCTAGTGGGGAAAATTGCTACTTTTGGCTTGTTATAACCGTGTATAAATATCTATATATAAAAGAATTGCTGTTTTAAGAATAATATACGAAGAGCGAAATTTCTTAATCAGAATAGAAACCGAATGGAATGACTGCTAGTTCTCGGACCTCGAAAGTGATGATCAAATATGATCTGAAGAACCTCGATTTCAATGGCAATAAATATTCCTCACATCCTTGAAACCCGATTTTATAATAAGTAATTAAACTTCTAGAGTATTTATTAATTAATCCTCGTAAGCAAAAAGAATGAAATAAGTTCAGAATAAATACTTGAGTAAATAATTAAATTACAAGTCACAAACCCAGCTTCTCTCTCTTTACATTCTCGTAACCTACAAAAGTTCATTTCTTGGAGCTGTTTGAATCCTTGGTCACTGCACTTCTTATAATGCAAATTTTACTATCTACTATACTAAATTAAGGAATGCCGCACGACGATCGTCCTCGGTATTTCATTGGTACAGAGAAAAGTAAAAAAAATTTTGAAAGTTAAACTTTCATGATGATGCTTTTTTTAACTTTCAATAAAAATCAAAACCAATATTCAACATAGTCAGTGGTAACCATGAACAACCGAATTGGTTAGAGCTTGAGAAATTAAATGTTAAAGATATGAGCTTTAACAACAATCATCAGTATTACAATCTCAAGCACGGAATACGATGATTGTCCTTTTAATGTTAATTATACAAGACAATTTTTAAAAGTTGAACTTTTTTATAATGCTTTCGTTTAAAGATTCAAGCAAAATCAATGCATTATTAACGTTATCTAAAATTGGGAGATGCGATGGGCTGTTATTTGGATAACCGGCCAGAATTCTACTGACCATTGTTCACCATATATTTTAACATACTGTCCACACTCCACCATATATTTTAACATACTGTCCACTGTCCACCTTCCTATATTAACCAACCTGTCCACTGTCCACCTTCCTGTGTTAACCATACTGTCCACCTTCTCATGTTAAACCTTTGTTAAAAGACATGAAGGTTGCCAGTATGGTTGTTCACATAAGCAGATAAACGGGAAAGAGTATGATTAGCATTGGACAGTGGAGAGTATGGTTAATACATGATGGTAGAAAAGATACGGTGGACAGTATGTTAAAGTTAAAAGATATGGTGGACAGTTTGTTAAAGTTAAAAGATATGGTGGATAGTATGTTAAAGGTAAAAGATTGAACAGTAGACAGTATGTTAACATATATGGTGGGCAGAAAGTGAACAAATATTAAAAGAAATGGTAGAAAGTGGACAGTATGTTGAAAGACAGATGGACAATAAAATTCTGGCCGGTTATCTAAATAACAGCCGAGAGGGAGTTATTTAAAAAGAACTATGATATATCAAAAGGGAATGAGTGGGAATACGAAATATGGCAGTAAACAGATTATCATGTAGGTTGTCGTACCTATGAACAACAGAATACGTTAAAGTCTGAGAATTTACTGTGTTAAACAGATCATAATCGGGTAATATTCAAAAATAAAAATGTGCGTCTCGCTGCAAAGTGAGACATCCACCATTTTAAGTACAGCGTGGGATGTCTTCACTAATTTACAAATGCTTCGCAGGTGAATTTTTAAATACAAGCTTTCTCCATTTTCAGTTTTTAAAGCAATATGAACGCGATATCCCGCCTTGCAGAGAATTGATAGTGGATATCTCACCTTGCATTTTGGGTCATACGGAAATAGTCCTTTTTATCGACGATATAACGTGTATAACAATCTACCGGTCACCAATTAAGTTCCTTATTATTCAGCCAAACAATATTTCGGGAATCAAAAATCGTTTTAAATGCCCCTCAATATTGAAAACTATTTTTATATCGTAACAAAAACGACGCAGAGTCTACAACAATAAACTATTTTAATTGTTTACCGTTCTGGTAATTTGAAATTATTCGAAATAATTTTGTTCCTCATTGTGTGTAATATCTTACGTTGCTAAGCTAAAAAAAAGGCGTCGGATTTAACCAAATTGGATTTTAATGTAAAGTTGTACGCTGCATCACCACACTAATACTTCGGATTATACAGGACGTCACTAACCATCGCCGTCACGGCGATGGCTTTTTTGCTAGTATAATTATAAAATAAATTGAAAATTAATACACAAATTAATACACAAATTAATACAAAAATTAATACACAAATTAATACACAAATTAATACAAAAATTATACAAAAATTATACACAAATTAATACAAAAATTAATACAAAAATTATACAAAAATTAATACAAAAATTAATACAAAAATCAATTAAAAAATAAATTGAAAAACAAATTGAAAAAAAATTAGAAAAAGAAATTCAAAAATAAATACAAAAACAAATAGAAAATAAAATGCAAAAGTATATACAATTGTTCCAAATTCAAATGCTTCCACAATCATCCCAATGCCTCCATTAAAAGCTTTTAGACGGTCGCCGAATCTTAGGCAACTTCTTGTCCGAGCTTACCATCAATACAACCTGTACTAAATTTTGGTACATTTCCCTGTCAAAGACGAAAATGTGGTACCTGTATTTACACAATGAAATTCGATCGTGTTGCTACATCCCGTTCAACATGATATATTAGGAATGAGTTTAGTTGTACATCATCTGGCATTATTTATGCTATCAAGTGTGACATTTGCCCTGATGCAATTTAGATAGGACAATCAAGCCTGATGTTGGCAGATAGAATAAGAGGACACCGCCATGCAATACGAAATAACCTTCCCGTTCCGGTTGGAATTCATTTTAATTTACCAAATCACTCGTTGGATTTTTGATGGAAGGTGTGAGTATTAAAACATACATCATCGTTAAAAGAATTCGAGACAATGCTGAAAGGGAACTCATTTTCAAATTTAAATCCAATGCACCTCCAGGACTAAATTGGGATTTTGCTTTTCTATGAAAACCCTCAAGAACACGTATCTACAGGTTTGGCGACCCCGGGGGAATCTTAGCCAAAAAAATTTTTTTTCAATAATTTTAAATTTTTGAAACAATTTCAAAACTTGTGAAAATCGACATAAATTCATATTCTTATTATGTTCATAATTATTGTTCGTAACTAAACAGAATCTGAAGAAGGGCAGTTGTCCGAAACGTTGTTCCTAATCAAATTAAATGTTTTTACATTACGAACGGTGAATAATCTACCTTTAATTTTTTGATACAATAAACATCACATTAATTTTTCGTTTTACAGTCTTGACGCATTGGAACATTACTTAACAAACCCACAAATTATGATACCTTCACTTTTCTGAAAACTATAATAAAAGCGAACTTCAACTTTTATTGTATCATTTTTTCGTATTTATTTTAACAGTGTTATGCATATAAAGGTGTAAATACATAAGCCTTTTTTTAAATCAACTTTACTAATTAAATAATGATTATTTAATTCGTGCTGAAAATAATTATTTTGTTTTTTAACTTATATTTTATAGTTCTTTTTAAGCTTATAGCTTTTCAGCCCAGCCCCTTGTAAACCTTGGCTTGGTTGAGTTGATCCTTGAATTCATCCTTGATGCGGTTGTGGTAGGCCACATTCAAACTCGTCTGTTTCGAAGTTTTCGAAATGTTCGCTTGACCTGGTTTCTTCGAGAAATTCGTTGTGACGCTGTAGCCCGTGCCCAGCGCCAGCCCCCCGCCCGCTTCATTCATGATCGACGCCGTGGAAAACCCGCCGCTGATACTTCCGTCGGGATTGATTTTGTATGTTGGCTATATAAAAATCCATATTAATTGTTATTATTACTACATACTTAATATTTGAAAATCAATTTAAAACAACAATATCATTACGCACATTTTTTAAAAATTCTAAATTAATTTTGAATCCAAATATATTTACCTCCAGAGATTGTGGTCGAGCGTGGCAAACTCCAATAACGTCCACAAAAGCGAGGACGGCGCAGATGAAAATTAATGAGCGCATCTGGACTTAAATGATTTTTGTACAAACTTTAATTTAACTTTTAATTAACTGAAATTATTATTTGAAATGTTTAATTTTTTTTCTGAAATTTGAAGTTTTTTTTAAAATTCTATCAGTTTAAAGAATTCGGTTGTACTTTACAAAAAAAAATTTGGAAACTTTTTATCTAGACTTCTACCGATTTAACAAAAAGTACGGAACTTGTAAAGAATTTGGGAACTTTTTATGTAGATTTCTACCGTTTTAAAAAAATCTGAAACTGAATTATTTAAAAATTAATTAGAAGTTTATGACTTTGGTATTAAAATGCAATTATTAATTTATTTATAATTTTTTTGTGTATAATAGGTATCAATGATTAATGAATCCTGTGGCCCAAATGGACGAAAATCAGAGCTGCTTTTGCTTATGTAGCAAACGAAAAGGCCTTATCATCAACATTATTGTTATCCCGCACCTCTAATTGTCAACAATTGT
>JAQGAK010003288.1:0-15679 GCA_034696945.1 Lipothrix lubbocki
ATAATAATAAATAAATAATAATAAATAAATAATAATAAATAAATAATAATAAATAAATAATAATAAATGAAACATAAATAAAAAATTAGCAAATAAGGATGTGTCTGTGATCTCTCACCTCAGTAGCGCATTCACTAAATCCGTTCTTGAACCGGTGAAGCACGGTCGGGTCCGTTGCCATGGCAATAGCTAACTGATTTCGCTGCACGTTCTGCAAATGTCTCACAGTGAGTTCCAGAATATCAGCTTTTTCCAATTTGGAATGACGGGCAGGGTCCTTTCGCATGGCTTCCAGTAATATTCCTTTGAGCTCATTTAAACAATTGTTTATCCTGGCACGACGTCTTTTCTCCATAATAGGCTTGTTGCTCTGTATAAATCAAATCAGAATGTTTCAAGAATTACAAAATGTATTTTCCGACTATACGTACACTTTTAAATGCAATAAAATCCAACGATATACAGGACACCTGCAGTACTTAATTTTTTCCTAAACAAACGTTTGATTCGATGAGTATAGAAGCTTTTACACATCTTCAGTGCCAAAAATGTTCAGTGCAAGCAAAATTTACTAAAAAAATAAAATTCGGCAATCACCTTTCTATCCGATTTGTTTCCCGTAGCCCCAGTACTCCCAATTAATTCCGACGCAAAATCCCCGTCATCATCGGAGTTATCGTCCATGAAGGACTGCAAGTCACTGTCGACCTTCATCCTTGTGGCAAGAAAGTATTACGACGTAAAAATAGCGAATTGCAGACAAATAAACTTTAAACTTCAAACAAATGCGTAAACTTCAAAGAGTGGGAAATGCACGCACTGCAACGTTTTTCACTCAACACTTCGGGAGTGAAAACTTTTCTTAGTAATTAAATCTTTGTTGTTGTTATTGTTTCTTTTTTGTTTCCGTATAATTATGACATTTGTTAACAGAATGTCTTGCTTTAATTATTACAATAACAATTTTATTGTGAGATAACAACGATAAAAATCACGCTCACAACCGCTTAAGCACGATAATAATCTCAAGAAGGATAAACCGGAAAGGCAAGGAAGAGCAGAACAAGGTTATTATAACAACTTTTACGTTGTATCTCCAACGTTGTATCTCTAGCGCTGTAAGGATCTAGTTATTTCGAAGAGCACTTCGTTCAAAAGGAAGTTCACAGGAAAGCAGCCACAAGTCGAATGAGGAAAAGTCTCACGCCAAGAAATCTTTAATTCCTCCACATTACTGAATCCTGTTGGCTATGGCTATATGGGAGTGCTTTTACAGAGATGAAAACTGACTATAGAAATTGTTTAAAGTATATAGGGGAAAATTATATAGTAGTAAAGTACACTTCTATTACAAAGTAATACAGCTGATGACTTGAATGAGCGAGCTGGGTTATGTGTAAGAAGACGGGGGTAATCGAGTGCAACAATGGGGCACCTTTTTAGTTTTAGTTTTTGTTACCGGCAATTGAATCAACCCGTATGTACTATACATAATATCTACACGCACACTACTACAGTCCACACGCATATGTTTCAACATCTCACCTGGTCTGGTCTCCTGGTCTCGTCGTCATGTTCTCAAAACTATCGAGGAGGGTCTTTTCTCCATTGGGATCTCCATATAGTCTGTGGTGCTCACCTCTGAGCAATCAACAACCATATAAAATCCTTACACATACTCAAAAACATGTACATACAAACAAAGTTTACATAGATAAGCGTAAATAATAATGCTCTATACATACTGACAATGCTTCCGAAAGATAAACTTACATACGAAAATAGCTCCACACTCAAACGACCTTTACGTACATAATAAAATTGCTTCACATCATTCTGTTAAAAGGTTCCGGTCTGGCTAAGTGTACCTTTCCTGAATAATATAGTGGGCTGACTGCATTATTATAAAAAGTTGTATATTATATATATACATATAGTTAAATACATGTAGATATAAATAGAAGCATGACTGACTCTATATTTCATTACACCGACGTGCTTACGTGTAAAGTGTGGTGGTTCGCATAGCGTTGAGGCTCCCGTGGGAAACTTCTTCCCACCGTGAATGTGAAGCTAAACTATTGAGGAAGAAGGGTTGGACGAACTACATTTTAAAGTTTGTTATACATAGTCCATGTGCAGGCATGCATGATGCATGGGAATGCGGCAGTCCACATATTGTTTTCGTTCCCATGAAGATCCGACGATGGACGTGGAGGAGACGAGCACGTCGTCGACGTCAGTTTAGCCAACAAGAAAATTGTGGTTGCGTTGCTGAGGATTTAATTTCGGGTCGGACATTTACTATATCATTTTATACAATTCATATAGATACGAATATTACACTATATACGTATAAATGCATTAGTTACATGTATGATGGTATAATTTCTTATGATATAAAGCATATTTACTGTGTCCTGTACTTGCCTATTTCACAATATACACACAATCGAGTGTACTATATGGTTCCATATGTACACACATTCTGAATAGGTTTGGATATAGTTTCACACCTTGTGATTACTAATTATTACAGATAATACAACTTCATTGGATCCTACTGACTTCTCCAGTAAGTGTACATTAATTATAATACAAGTTCAATTCAGTTTGAACAGAAAGCTATTAACACACATTTGAGTAATTGTTATGAGACTTTCAGATTGGAAATATCAGTGTTGATGGCAATAATAACAAATGCTGTTGTGGAAATTAGTAATGTTGATGTTGTGGGAGCCGATCTTGATATCAATAAAAGTCAAGTGCCGAAAAGCGTCGGCTGGTCTGCATTTTTTCTGAGCATTATTCATCTCTGCGGTGGAAACTTTAAACTCAGTGGTTGAAACTTGAGGATGTTTTAACAAATAATGCGAGTCCGACACTGCTCTATAACAAATGCAAGCTCCAAAGTTGCTTGATCAACTGCAAGCTTCAAAAATCAACTAATCGACGTTGAAGGGGCAAATATAACTGTCTGCACATTTGCCAAAAAGCAATATAAGAAGTACCACGGCATTACAACTTATGTCACAAATATTCCAATGCAAAACTGACTATGTCGCTTAAAAGCATGATCTATGTGTTTACATTGCCACAGCATAATGTATTTATACGGCAAGCAAAATCCCGCTGCTGCTGGAAAATTACTGCTAAGTCTTGCATGTTGTACAAAAGGAAAATATTCCAGCAGTTTCTAACGCATACGTGCCTTTGCATGTGGCAAGTAAACGGAATAGTTACTTTTACATTCTCAACTTTAAAAATAATATTCGGAAACTGTAGTGATTCCCACTGCATTTGAGCAACTGTGGAGATATTTATATTTGCATCTTAAACGATGTAATGTTAAACCTCAAAATGGTGGATCAAAGGCAAGCTTTGAAAATGCCTTAACTAATGTTAAGCTCTGAAGATGGAGATTTATCAAAATCAAAGGCAAAATAAAAGCGTTTGCGGAGTGCGTAAGATAATTTGACTGTGGAAACCGCTTCAAATTTCAGAGACCTACGAAGAGAATTTATTCATGAAATTAAGTAGGATTGTTGTTCCTACATAAGTATTAAGCTTGTTTCAAAGATTCTTCAGGAGTGTTTCACATACCTGGTTATTGTTTGATACTCTTGAGAGGTTCAGGTTTCACAAAGGAGAAGAATCATTATCCCAGAGGAGAATTCCCATGCATGTCATGCAGACAGGCACACGGCCGAAATCACGATCTGACCGGGCAGACTCCCAAAACTTCTTATTACTTCGAACGACGTCTGAGGATCGGATCTGCTGCTGCTGCTGCTGTTGTAGTTAAATAATCTTAATCTCGAATAGAAGATTATACTGCTGTGGATCCACAGAGTCAGTCGGATTATACTGTGAAATGAAGAATGTTTCATGAAAGTTAGTTTGATTGATTAATAAAAAACCCATTCACACGATTCCACATTATTAGGATCCTCACATCTTCTCTGGGAGTAACTGCATATGTGCCCTCATGCCTAGAATTTTAAATGTCGGTTTTAATGCTGAACAATAAGCTTTAACGTCTATAGCGATATGATTTATTTCAGCCTCCATTGCTTCTCTTTTTTTGTTTTTTCACGCTTTACTCTATCATGTAATTTATCAAGTATGTAAATAATAATGATTGCGTCTTCAATATGCGGATTTGCAATTATGTTTTTAAAGTTTTGTTTATTACCAATTTCTTAGTTAGCATTTTTTATTTAAATGTAAAAGGGACAAGAAATGAATTTCCTGGAAAATCTTTTTCAAACTAAACAATACCTAATTAGTTACAGCTTCCAGCCTCCTATACTTATTTTCTTAATGTAAAAATCTGGGAATAATTATAAGAATTTCATACAAAAACAGATAGGCCCACTCGTTGCAATGTAAATTATATGAAATAGTAGCAGCTATATGTATAGTCTATACATTATACATATGTTTCGAATGTATCTATCTAAAGCAGAGAAAATGCCAGTCGGAGGTTGGAAATGGTGAAAAATGAGCTCTCAAATGAGGGACACGATTGAAAACTTTATTTGATTTCTCTGTCGTGACCCTTGGGTCAGTTTAATTTTTTTCACAATTTACCTTCTCGTACTTAAGGGTCATTACTCACGTTGAAGTGTGCCATTAATCTTGCATTTCCCCCGCACTCCATGAGGATTATCATCTGTATTAGTAATATTTTTTCTTAATCCTTGGCCATATTTTGTGGATTTTTCAATCCACCTCTTACTATTTCAAGAGTTTTTGATTTTTTTTTGAAATTTATAATTGAACTGGATGGAATTTGCTATTAGCTAAATTTAATATTTATTATGTTGATATTTCCGGTTTTTAATTGTAAATTAATTGAGAAAAATGATGAATTATTCATACTTAAAAAAATTATTTTTCTGTATTAACTCATAAAATAGTAATAATTTTTAATTAAAAAAATTATTTTATTATTATTGTTATATTATTCTTAATATTTATATTATATTTTTAATTAAAAAAAATTACTATATTTGCATTATTTTTAAATTTCATTAATTTTAATTAACTTTAATTAATTTTAAAATGTATAAAATGTACATTAGAATTCCCTTCCATCATAATGTTTATTATGCTCATTTCCATAAAATATACAACATACATATCATGGTGAAGGAACGAAACTACCTAAGTAAATACATGGAGTTGGAAATAGGAGGAAAAACAGCGGGAAGAAAAGGCATATCCTAAATATAAATGAGGTCCCTGGAAAAGGGCGAACAGGAAGGAAGTTGGCAGGTGGAGTACGAATGTCGCGTGGGGAACCACTCCATCGGAATTCTCCATTGGGTTTACGTGTGTCCCAGGGTCGGTGGACGTCTTCCCTCCCTTGTCCATACATACATACAATACGTCAATATATTATGAGCTGACTAGCTTTATCAGATGCAATGAGCTTACAATAAACACACAGCAGATACTAGAAAGAACAGGACCGAGAGGAGGTGAACAAAAAATTACCTCTGGAGGTTACCACTATATGTCAAGGTATCATCATTATCACGATGGAACATAGGGGTGCTTATACTTAGGTATACGTATTAATATTACGGATCCCACATAATATAAAAACGTTGTGGGTTGCATACTGAAGGCACGCATACTAATAATACTGCCAGGGTAGAGCTCCTACAGGTATTGCTAAAGGCACCACCATAAGTACAACCATACCTTAATATATGTACAGGTAGGTAGGTACTTCCCATGTTAAAGGTACCCGTTTATGTACACTTTAAGGCTACAAGTACTGTAATACATGTATACAATATAAGTTCTATTTTTTTCTCCCTCATCCGTAGACTTGTTCTTATGAACGCAGTATGCAAGGAGGACGTGTGTGGGTATGCGTAAGTGTGTGTGTGTTGTTGTTCGAATGTGTGAGAACGAAAGAACCGACTCGTTCCCATGATGATCCTCATCTTTCTCAGTCGTCAGTCAGTTTCTCTCTCTCTCTCTTTCGGGAATACATATATATAACTATCTATAAGATTTTCAATCCTTCTCAATCTCCTAGACTTGCTCTTTACCATACAAACTTACTTACAGCAATGTTAATAGAAATATATATGCACCTTTTCCTTCCACATTATCACCATCATCTCATCAGTCCAAGAGCCTCATATCGGTCAGAAGATATAGTCTATATATAAATGCATGCATGCTACTTTTGCTTATACATAACATATAGGAACAAATAGCTTTCATGTAGCTTCACATGTAGTATTTAAGTATCCATATAGGCACACGTATTTATAAATTAACTATAGTTTAGACAATGAAGGCAAGGTATGTCCATTATAGGAGTTGAGGCCTGAGGATCAAGTATTTCGTGGGTATTGTGCAAGGTAAAAACAAAAACAAAGCCGGACCGCCTACTACTATTTCATTAAGGATACCCATCAACATCATAAGCTATAACGATAAGGCTCGCAGGTACGATGAAGCAAACTTTGTTACAGGGATTTCATTCAAAAGTTTACCATCGTAGTAATAATATAAGTATATAAGCAACGTATATTTTAACATTGATGTATTTTTGTATGAATACTTTTGATTTTAAATAAATTACTGTGTTCATGTTTTTGTGTACTCATCACGTATCTATGAGGATCGATTAATTTACATTGCATTTTAATAGTTTCCTTTAATTATAAAATTCTTTATGTATTTTAAAGGCAGTTTTCTAAGGTAAATCTTATTTTTGTATTTAAAAACTTTCTATTGTAAAAATGCTTTAAAACGGGGTTTAAATAATTTTTTAAGCATTTAATTTAATTAATTTGTGGACCGTTTAATCGGGTATTTCATTTTCTGGAAATGGATGGTACTGAACTGAACACCTTTTAAGTTTGTAAAACATTGGATGAAGAACTACTTGAACCGGAAAAAAATATATACTTACATTTTATTAATTTGATAGGTTGTAAGTTCTGGTTAATGCAATTTAGTGTGGAGATTATGTAAAAGAGTTTGGAACGCGTTGAATTGAAATGCAAACAAGGGAAATTTGTAAGCAGAAGCAATCTTAATCGCGATCACAATTGCCATCATAACTATGATCGTAATTGCAATCTTTATTACTTTGATTGAAATCGAATTAATAATTATTTTCTTTTCCTTTATTAAAAGGTAGAGGTAGCATCGTCAGACTTTAAATTACGATTTGAATGCAACACATTTTATTTTAATTATTGATATACCTGACCGTTGTTGTTATTATTCAATTGAAAACTTGTTACCATAAAGATTTTTAAAGGATTTGTAATTATCAGATCAAATTTACTGATTAATCACTGTGATTCAATGACTTGCAATTTTGTTAAATAATGGTGGTTAATACATGTACAACATATAGTATAACCATAAATTTAAATCAAGCATTATTTTACTTTATTAAATTACGGTTATAAGCTTGAAGGAAAGTCAAATGGTCAAAAATTTAGAAATAAATAATAAAGAAACAATTTTGTCCATTTATCCGGATTTTAAACAATCTCGACGCTCCAAATAACTTGCGGAAGCTTTATCAACTTTGTTCTCACTGTTGAATCCTCACGAAGGAACGGTCGACCAGCCTACCAAGCTTGGAACGGTCGCTGAGCTATTCCAGTGCACTAAAATATATTTGGAAAGGTTGGGGACTGCTGGAAGGGTGGAAGTAACGGTGGTTTTGGTCTGCTAACATTTTCGATAGATGTCGAGAAGCTCGTTGTAGAATTTACAATAGCAACTTTACGCTTTTTGAACCTGTTGCGTTTCAAATGGAACGGGTTTGACTATCCAAAACAAAACAAGTTGAAATGAGGCAATTTTTTAAACAAAATTAAAACATTTTAACGTACTTCCGTATTTTACTAATAATTCGATGGAAATTAAACATTATTTTTATTATCATTTTTATTTTATTTTAATAATAATCTGAATATATTTTACATTTAGCCATTTACCAACTGGTATACAACTGTTTCTAAATAATATGATAATTATTACTTGAACGTCATGTACGCCCTTATGTGTTCAAAATATAAATTCTGCACTACTGAGTTATCAATTTTGTCCGTAATAATTACTGCAATAATTCTCAATTCAATAATTATGCACTTATTCTTTATGAATAATTGTTAACCATTGAAACAGATTTTAACTAACAAATTAGTGCTAAGCGGGATTATCGATCCGCGGGATTAAAGCAGTCAGGGAATCCCGGGCGGGAATAAGGAAGACGAGGTAGTAACGGCGGGATAATTTCTGACCACGAGAAAAGAACTGATGGGATTAATATTTTGAAGAGGAAACGTTCCTGTAGGTGGTATCAATTATCTTGCCCAGAGTCAGATTTATTGGGAGTGATTAAACATAAAAATCTAGTGGATACTTACACGGGACAACAGACGAGCGAGACGAAAAAAATACAATTTCCGGAATGAAAAATAACTTTATTATGTATACACTATGAGTTTATTTATAAACAACCCTATATAGCTGTGAAGTAAAATGTATTAAGTACTTGTACCAAGGTAAATAAAAGTAATACACACTTATAAGATGCACACAGAGTAGAGTAGAATTTATTAGGTCGACATAAGCTGTACATATATGCCTACATAATATATGTGGTGCATATATGTATATAGTATATGTACAATATAGAATATAGGTAATCCAAATTCCAATCAGTGAGAACCTCACAAAAAATCCTCAGTCATCATCAGCCTGTGAGACTATCGGGCTGTTCCCATTCACAAAAATCTGAAGTAATATGTATATACATGTTTAATATTGTATTTTACTACTACCAAACAGGTCCTGCTGTATATAATACGTGAGAGTGAGGACCTCTGATATTTTTTTGACTTCCGTCCATTTGCCTTTTCCTCCCTCACATACGCTGAATTATGTATTACACATATGTTCTTGTTCTTTGCGACAAAAGCTGCTGCTACTCGTGGGCTCAAAATTGTAACAACCAAACTGTGAGAATCAGTTTTCACCTTATGTAACATTCAAGGATCAAAGGGGACGAAAGGAGTGTAGCTATTTTTATTGACGGTTCTCACAATCACCACCGATGTTATTACGTTAGGTCAAATACTATGCGTTAAGTATATAGCAAAAAATATGGGAAAGTCATTTATAGGTTAGTATTGCAACGTATCATCTTTATGACGAGGCAAATATAACTATCTGCACAGTATGCTAAGAAGCAATAAAAATGACTACGGACACAATATATTTCACAAATATCTGAATGCAAAACTGACTATGTCGTTTAAAAGCATGGCCAATGTGTTTACAATATCATCAGTATAGCGGATTTATACGGCAAGCAAAATCCCGCTGCTGCTGGAAAACCACTCCTAATCGTAAATCTTGCATACTGTAATAAGGCTAGAAGTTCCTACCGCTTATTTGCATTTGCATATGGTAAATGAACGGAATAATGACTTTTGCATTCCAAACTTCAAAAATAATGCTCCGAAGCTATAGTCATTCTTATTGCATTTCAGCAACTGTGGGGATAGTTATATTTGCCTCTACAACGACTGTCTGTTATATAGTTGCAGGATAAAACGTATGTCGGTTACAGGGAAAATGTATGTTTGCTACTAAAAATCCAGGTTATACAGTAGTCAAAAAGATAAAGATTGACTGTGATTCTGTCGAGGAATCAAGTCAGCCGGCCACCGTTAGTGTATTTAACCACCTGTCGTGTGACCGGTGAGGAGCAAATGATGTACGATTTACAACATATAGGGCTACACCTCAAACTCTCAAATACACAAAATTATAAATGTTGACTTGTGTGCGTATATTTTTTTTATAATGTAGTTTTTTCTTAATGGTTTTCCATATGTAATGTGTATACTATATATTCCTTATATGTATAAAGGAAAAATATATAAAATACAATTTTATATTAAATTGTACGTATAAGAAAAATGAGTACAACGAGTTGTAAAACTGGCTACGGTTTTTACCCGCCTTACCGTATGGTTCCTCATCGCGTTTACATTATTATTATACGCAGTGCATGAGCTTCATTCATAAAATGCTGCTTCCTTCAGCTGTACACCCATAAGAAGACACTCCTTTTACTTCATTCATAAAAATTCTCTCACGCACATCAGCATAGAGGCCAAATGCTGTAATAAGATGGACGCAGATGAGCTTTCTCACAGCAATAACAACAGCAACAGTCGGGGTATGTAGGGTTAATTCGATTGAAGATTGATACATTGCTTATCATTAGTACATGTAAGTAATTTATTATACGCAGAATACTCTACATAGTATATACTTTTTCTATACATAAAATAATTTTGTGAATCAGTCTTCCAGCAGATGGTATCTTTAAGTATTACGTTTACGCTCATTCTTTATACTTCTAACAAAGAAATAAGAATCTTCAGTGCTATCCCCACATAGCTGAACTAGTTATGAATGAAATGAACTTCTTTATTTATTGATAATCAAGTACTATACTCCCCGTTGTAATATAAAAGGCATTAAATAAACATTTGAATATTTTTCATAGGAAATATTAAATTTTAAGGGCATTTATTGCATTTTATAGTCAGTTTTTTTTCAAAATTCTGACTTCAGGTGTGTCATTTACTGTAATTATTTTATGGCAATTGAATTACATATAAATCAAAGTAAATTTATTTCGCACGTTTTCAAATTTGATGACAATCCCTTTAGTTTTTTCAATTTGAATGTACTGGGGAAAAGTTAACATTTAAAAAGTTGAAATTCATATAAGGAAGCGATGAAAATGTTAATAATTATTACCGTTAGTGTTTTGTAATTGTAATAATAAGTAATGACGCCATTACAATTGCATTGCTACCGCATAAGCTCGTATTTATCCTAAATGAATTGATTTAAGGGACCAATCATAATATGGAATTTATGAAGACATCAAAATAAAATTTAAAATCTCCCAAGAGTCTGCTAAAAGGTCAATTTAATCCTCTATTTTACATTCCGAAGTTAAAACCTCTCCAGTTGCATTATATGTATATTTAACTGTAATAGTGAAACAAAAGCTATTTGTATATATGTATTTACTGCAATAATAAATATGTGTCTGTTTGATCTTCTCGCAAGCATGCCTACCCAACATGCCCGGTCTTGCTGGGCAGGTAAGAATCCGGAACACCTTTGAATTTGACAGTGCTAATAATTGAAGGTTATTTAGAATCGTTCTATGATTGCTAAATAAACTATATATTGCTACTTGAGGTGCCGCCACTTGGACTACCCACCTTCATTTTAAGTGCAATTACATCCAACAATTCCAACGACGTTTTAAATTCAACTTATGCCTTTTAAACATCCTAAGATGTAAACTTCAACAAGTTTTAAATACTAAACTGAAGTTAACAAACTTTGTAGCAATATGAAGGTGAATAACCCATCTTGCATTTAAGACAAATGAAGATAAATCAACTTGCCCCTCAAGTAGCGATGTGTAGTAATCTAGTAATCATAAAACAATATTTCAAATATTTTATTTCATAAAACCTATTCTGCAAAAATTGTCCAAAAGTTAATATAAGGAATTTATTAAAAATATTTGGGTATAAGTTCAAAATGCCCGCCTAATATACCGGGAATATTAGAAGCTGGGTATTTCAAGGCATAATCATAATAAATTATATGTATAGGAATTGTAACGCAGGAGAAACATATAGGTTAAAGAATTAAATATAATAAATGACAGAGGAAATCTCTTAATGGTAAAGGAAAAAAATATCTTTGACATTGTCAATTATTGTAATAATCCTCTCTGCGACATTTACCGGACGAGAATATTATAAATGAAATAATTTCCGTAAATCTGTGAATAGTGACTGCGTTTGGACAGGAATCAATTTATCACCGGGACAATTTATAATTTAATACTACTTATCGTCCTTATTTACTTTTTAAATGTAAGCATCTTTTATATTGTATGCATAAGGTAAAGATATTTCTGACAGTAAATTTTGACAAAACTCGGTCGGATTGGAAGCATCAGCTGTATAATTAGCTCCTCTGGAGTACATTCCATCAACGAAAAGTATCAACAAAAGTTCCAGTTGAGCCGTCAAGAAGATTATTGGAGCAAGGTCTATATAATGTAATCCGGATCTATTAATCAAGCTGAAAATCAAGTTGTCTCTCTTTGATACTTATAGAATACAGGAGTAGGGTTGATATTTTTATTTGGCTCTCCATACAAATTAGAGCCGAATAGAATTTCTTGTCTGTACTTATAGATGAGCCATCACTAAGTCACATAGCGATGAGGGACGGGACGGCGTGGCAGTCGGCGTCACCCTCTCGATCATTTCCGTCCGCTCGTCTTGCCTGGATAGGCCCCGACTTGAGTCCCACCTCAAAACTCTCATTTCCTCCGCTACACATAACAATAATACCAGCATTTTCACACAATGAATTTCAAATTATAATTAACCTGCTTATTGTCCATATGTACATACATATAATGTATTTTAAAACCGGTGTTAAAAATTTAACTGTACTATCACAGTATATCGTCGTTGGAGAAGCATATATAACTATCCCCATAGTTGCTAAAGTGCACTAAGAATGACTACAGCTTCGAATATTATTTTTAAAGTTTGGACTGCAAAAGTGACTATCCCGTTTATTTACCATTGCCAAGATACATAAGAAGTAGGAACTGTTGGAATATTTTCCCTTTGCACAACATGTGAGACTTAGCAGTAGTTTTCCAAAGCAGCAGCGGGATTTTGCTTGCCGTATAAATGCGCTATGCTATGGCAATGTAAACACACAGGCCATGCTTTTAAGCGACATAGTCAGTTTTGCATTGGAATATTTGTGACATAAGTTGTAGTGCCGTAGTAATTCTTATATTGCTTTTTGGCAAATGTGCAGACAGTTATATTTGCTTCTTCAATGACGATACACCATAAGAAAACATATGCTTAAATCATACGTGGATTGTATTTAAGATAGATACAAACTATATGCACACATATCATACATATGTATCATACGTATGTGACGAACTGGAAAAGACCAACCATGATATGATTTTGAGAAAGGACCGAGAAAACGGAAAGCATTTTTACTATTTGGGGTTTCCCATACATACTCAAGTCTTGCGGAGCTAGCGAAGGGCAGCGAAGCATGAAAACGAGGAAAAAATACTTTTTTCCATTATTTATCCAAGGATTATAAAGAAGTCAATGGTTGCGATGGTCTTTATATAGTATCTTTAGTATTTAGTGATACGTGTGTAAAAAATATAAGTAGGAAACACACAGGTAAAAAGTGAAACGACATATAGGTTTTGTATATTGTCAATTGTGACCAACAACAGCAACAACCAGAGAAGCGAGGGAGTGAGACAAATTGAAAAAGAAGTCAGTAACACAATAATGATGACAATAATAGGCTGAAGAATGAAGGGAAAAGACTATGGGACAATAAGTACGGTGTCACAAAAATACAATTATAATGTCAATTTAGTCCTGCAGGTCGTCCACAGGCAAAAGAAGTGACTAATTCATTATATTACTAAATCAGGTAAACCACACACAAAAACTTAATTCCTTGAAAATTCCTTGCTGTTCCTTTGGTTCCGTTCGGGTAAAATAATCTTTTGGATTTGTACTCACAAAATCAGGGCGTGTATAATTTGTCAGAGGTATTAAATAAAGGTTTTTAACCTTCAACAGAGAAGCAGAAGTTGACGAATTTGGACAAAAATAATGGAAAAGTTTACGAGCATTCCGGGATTAAGGTGTTTAATGGATGCGCTTTCATTTAAATTCCTCATTCTCTCTTTTTTAATTTCTCGTTTTTTCTTGTTAAATTCCTCAATTCTGCAGCCTATAAAACATTAAAAAGGAATGATTTTCAATGAGTAAATTCACAATATTATTCTAAATTACAAAAAATTAAAATAATAAATTTTGGGGAGAATTTAACCCACAAAATTAGGGAGTGTGTCGGAAGACATGAATATGAATATTATATGTACTTATGTGTAAGTAGATATTACTATGTATGTGTTTAATAACTATGCACGTAATTTCTTCATATTTTTTCACCATTGTAAATTCATTGAAACGTCATTAAAACACGGACGAGGAGTGGCGCACGACCACGTTTCAGTTTCTGAATTCTGTTGACAGCAGCTGACGACTCCGACGATGACGCCGGGTTTGGTTTTCATGCCTTCACTCTGTATAGATAAGGATGAAAATAATATTATTTGAACATTTCTATTATACATTGTCACCATTTATTTTATTTTTTGTAAGTTCCTAGTCATCAAGTTTTGTTCCGCAGACTAATACACGCGAGGTGACATAAATGCAGCGGCGGAGCACTAAATAATACACAACGCTAGGTAAAGAGGACTAAATATGTAAGGAATGAGAATAAGAAGCGAGAAAAAGAAATTTTGGATGCTTTACCTCAAAAGCTGAAAACTATTTAGGACAATAAATTAGACCCTGTCTATGCGTTCTTACCTATGGTGACAAATATATAATGAACAGACAAAATTCTTATTACTTTTAGGAAATGAACATATATGAGAAATGATAAAAATACATTACTTTTATAGTAATGGTAGTAAGGTAAAGTCATTTTAACTAAATTCTGTAATAGAAAAATAATATTCACATTTTGCAAACGTGCGTTATTTTCCCGACGCTGTCATCATATTGACAAGATTGCATTAAAGATAACCATGTACATAAATTCAATGCACTCAACACAATTTACGCTTTTACAGTTTAAATATTTAATTCACATTTTTCGGAAAGCATCAAACTCTATTAAATTCCACACTTGTTGTAAAATGCAGCCGGACAACATGAAAACAAGTTTGCTAACATGTTTGCACTTTGCAGGATGGAATGCTTAAGTACGAATACATATACATAGTAAATATACATCTGTATGTATAGGTTGTGATACTATAATACTTTATATACCTGTGTAAAACATTGACATATTCTGTAGTATGTACAAGCTGAAAAGGAATGACTGATGAAAGCAATTCAAGCTGACAGTGACAAATGTTTAGATAACAGAATCAAATCAACGGTTACAGATAACGTCACTTCAAGCGAAAATTCACATAGGTTCTGGTATTGTTTTAGTCAGCCTATGCTGCTTCGCTCTCTGAAGCTGAATCTGCATTACAGAACTAGACTGAAAGTGACTGAAACAGTTGGTCATATTAATGGATTTGTTATAAATAATATGTTAGCCTTATTATAACTTGTTAGAATTACATAATGGATTTTAACGTTTTTCACTGTACAAGTAGTAACAATCTTTATTCATCGTTTATCATTATTTATTAATTATTTATTAATTGTTTATTTACTGTTTATTTAATATTTATTTATTAATTGTTTATTTACTGTTTATTTAATATTTATTTACCATTTATTGTTTATTTACTGTTTATTTAATATTTATTTACCATTTATTATTTATTTATTATTTATTTACTATTTATTTACCATTTATTATTTATTAATTATTTATTTACTATTTATTATTTATTTATTTAATATTTATTATTTATTTATTTACTATTTATTATTTATTTATTTAATATTTATTATTTATTTATTTAATA
>JAQGAK010003289.1:0-15673 GCA_034696945.1 Lipothrix lubbocki
CGTTCGCGATTCAAAACCATACGAGCCAAGCTTATTGGTTCCCAAAATGCCTAAAAATATGAGTTTCAGCCTTGTTTGGTCGGCACGAAAGGGTTGCAAATGAAAATCTATCCATCGACTGAAGTTCATATGAATAAGATCTTCTTTTGCACTAATTACAGAAGAGCGAAGTGCAACAACATATAGGAATAATTAATTAAATTAAACTCAAATTAAAAAAAGAAATGATTGTAGTTAAACATTAGTGTGAGATCTGCACGGCGGTGCATGTAATTTGGAATCATTATTTAAATTGTATTAATTAAATTCATATAGACATATATATATTATTCAATCCTAATTATTAAATTTAACCCATGATAATGTAATTATTGCTATTCTAATTGAGTAATTAGTGTTTAAAATTCGAAAATTGTCGTTTATTCATTTTAATTCGTGTGTGTAACACTGTAAATACGAATTTCAATTTGTTTTAAATAAATTTTGCCTACGAGCTCCAGCTTTATTGTTATTCACAGAATTAGAAATTTTCTATTAGAAATGTTCTATTATAAATTTTCTATTAGAAATCAAAATGGGAGATATAATAAACATACAGTCCTCAGATTATTTGTGTCGAAGTGTCATCTGAAATATTGTTAATTTGTTGAAAAAAAAAAATTATTTCGATCGAATCCACAATGTTTTTCCACAACAATGAAATAATTGCATAATTATTTAATAATTATTATTAAAATAATTTCCGTTTTTTAACATTTTTTTCAATTCGATTTTTTTTGTAATCGTGTTTAAAGTGCCGTAACTCATAACCATATCGTCGTAGGAAGTGCAAGCAAAGTAAACTATCTCCACATACCTGTGTGAGCCTAAATGCAAGATGAGGTATCCACCGTAATTTTAGTTCAAAATACGATATATGGTTTCAAACTGCATTAAAAACTGAAAACGGAGGGAGCTTTAATCTAATATTCTTGCATAATTATGTTATTTTATTTCTCATGAATTTATTAATGCCAATAATTTGTATTGCAGGATTTTAATTGCCAAAGGAAAGACCCAGGGACACATTATTGACCCAAAAATAAAATTTTATTTGCCATATTGAACGACTAAATTCTATCCCCAGCTTCTAAACAATTGCATATTAATGCTGAGTTAGTCCTTGGAATTGTACACGTATATTTATGGAGTTTATGACCGGAATAATTTGTGTGGAGTAGAATATTAAACGCGAACATTTTATTTCATTTGTTATTATGACGGACTAATAAATGGCTAATTAAATATCATTGTAACATATGGAATCTGACCAGGTATAAATACCTACAAAGAGACCAGAGTTGCATCATTCATCATCAATCTTACCTATACACATAATTAGTCTCTTTACATCGTTTAAATATACCCACTTCAGAATCTTCATATTTCTATAATAAATTAAAATACCTTGAATTTGAATTTTTCAAAATGGCAAAATTCATTTTCTTGATTTTAAGCCTACTTGCCGTCATTCCAACTCCAGGGACTTCTGGCGAAAACTTTAAACAAATCGCGATCCTGTACAAGGATGGGGGCTGTATTGGATACGGACTGGCTGTAGATGTGCCATTACAAAATTTGACCAGGGAGTGGAACAACGCTGCATACTTCATCAGGGTGACGGGAGCGTGAGTTTATTAATTAATTAATATATTATTTCAGTTTACACTAATTATGTTTGTTGGTGCTCCAAGTGCTATTTACTTCATTTATTCTTCATTCTATTTATTCTTTATTTTATTTATTCTTTATTTTATTTATTCATTATTTATTTATTATTTTTATTTCATGTATTCTTTATTTTATTTATTCTTTATTTATTTGTTATTTTTATTTATTTAATTATTATTCATTTATTTATCTTATTTATTATTCATTTATTTATTTTATTTATTATTCATTTATTTAATTCATTATTTATTTATTTAATTTATCATTTATTTATTTTATTTATTATTTATTTATTTACATTAATATGAATAATAATAAAATAAGTAATAATGATTGTTATTATTATTGTTGTTTTCCAGGATCTCATTCATATTTGTGGGAACGAATGACTCTTTGACGGATCTTCATCATTCCAATCTCTTGGATAATATTTTTAATGCATTAGTATTTCATGTTGGCTTAGAGGATATTTTGAAACTGACGAATCTCGATAAATTTAAAAAAGACTGTCGTGTAAGTTGACATTAGAAATTAATGAGGACATCACTAATATTCTAATAACTTAGGAATGTTTATTAGTGATTTCCAAATAGTATTGTAATGGTTGTGCTTTGATTTGATATTCTACAGTTTCCATATTTTATTTCTTTATTTTAACAGAGAATTTACCCAATAATCGACAAATATCTCTACGGCATCAACCCTATCGACAATACTCTGTATTTCGGGGATATTTGTTCCGCTGCAGATGTCTGCTTGGCATCCGAAACACAGGAAAGATTTCAGGTGATTTATTATAAAAAACAAATGGGAATGATTTGTAATTAAATATAATTTAATTATTAATTATGGTTTTTCAGTCCGTCCTCGACTCTCTCCTGCTCAATTTAAGTTGCAGTTATGGAGCAATAATTGTCAATGGCATCATTATGTCCGCCAGTAAGGACCTCTGGTTACTCAAAGGATCCGAAATTTGCCTCATCGCCTTTGTTGCCAGTCAACCTTCTGAGGAGAGATATACCGATATGCCTATTTATTTACCATTGAGCAGTCCAAAGGTTAAAAGGATTACATTAATTAATTAAAATTATATCCAAAATAAATTCCGAGACAATTGTAATTAATTTAATAATGTTGGGTGGATTTTAAAAAAATTCGAAGCGATAACTAAGTTTCTGAAATTTATTTTAATATTAGCTCCCATATCGACTGATAGTTTCCCGTACCAAAAAATCCAACATTCAATTAGTGATATTATGCGGACAAGAACCAGTGACGAGCGTGATTCAGACGGAGATTAAAAAATGGAAGCACCAGACCAAAGAGCTTTTCGGTGCGTACGTCAAGGACCCGAATCCGCCGACTTTAAATGCCCGACTGGCTGTCGTCGATCCGTCAATTCTTGGGTAAAATTTGAAAATTTGTTTCTAAAGGCAGAATCCCATATGTTCCACTTTCATGCTCAAATTAATTACGTTTTTAATTGTCTGGATTTTCTTTAATTTAGGAGGATAAAAATTCGTATTTTTGTTTTAATTCAACACTTAATAATAATTATTTAAAATATTATTTAATATATAAAATATAATTAA
This sequence comes from Lipothrix lubbocki, assembly GCA_034696945.1. Taxonomy (NCBI): domain Eukaryota; kingdom Metazoa; phylum Arthropoda; class Collembola; order Symphypleona; family Sminthuridae; genus Lipothrix; species Lipothrix lubbocki. The sequence continues at coordinate 3,303 of JAQGAK010003289.1, forward strand.
TATTAATATTATTTAAAATAATAATTATTTAAAATATTATTTAAAATAATAATTATTTAAAATATTATTTAAAATAATAATTATTTTTTAATAAAAATAATATTAATAGTCAGCATTTTAAATTTCGATTCTCTAATTTCTTTAAAAGATTTATGGTCGTCAACACTGACAAGGAACGTTGCAGCTTCAGTATATTTAAGGATGGGAAAATTGACGTTCTCCGGACATTTTACCGAGCAATTGTCGGGCCAATCTTTGCCGTTACTCCGAAGGAGGGGGAGGCAGGAGGTAGTAAACGAAAAATAAATGTTCATGCATTTAGTTTTCACTAATTAATTTTCTTTGCCGTAGTACTTTATTGTAATTAAATGGGATAAAGCTTACATTCAACCTTAATTTTGTTTATTCCCAGGTGTTAATAAATACTTTTTTCTTTTCAATCAGCAGGAACAACTGAAATAGCTGTTCACAAAGCTTCAGAATCCTACTGGTCATCCGAATTCCATAAATGTCACGCAGTTCAATCCTCCAGCTATCAGCTCTTTGTCCTTTATACTTCCAAAGTTTCCATTACCGCTATGAGGTAATGCTTTATATTTTTTCAAATTTAAAAATAACAAGGATAATGTAAAAAATAATTTAAAAAATATATTCATCATTATTTATTTTATTCCAACCAACAGATACACCAGCCAGAGGCTTTTGCATGAACTAATTAAGGACCGGATGCTGAAGCAATAAAAATATTTTGTAGCATTTGATTGTTAATTATAATACTAAAAATAATATTTAAATATATTATATATTGATTACTGTGCATTTTAATATTTCAAGAAAATAATAAAGCTCCAATAATAATAAATATAATAATTATAAATTATAGAATTATTTTTAATTTTGTAGTTATCCTTGCTTTCTGTCCCATAGAGGTAGCGGCATGTTTTAATTCAATTCAAAGGAGAAAATTTTAAATTGTTCTGCATTTGTTCGGCTCTTTTCTACACAAGGGATGTACTTAAAAAGAAATAAAAATAATAAGGAAAATTAAAAATTTTTAAATTAATTTAGTTAATTAGGCTTTAGGCTAAGAAACTCAGCCATGCCGGGCGAATTGCCGATCTCCGCCCCAACGTTCCCCGCGCTCGTCAGTCCGCTCTGGTTTTCCTTTGACTCCGCGGAGGAAGATAAGGAATTGTGGCTACTGGAGCAGGAGATGACGGCCGATGTAATAATAATAATTAATTTTAATTTACTGTAATTATTTTGTTACAATATTTTTTTGAATGTAATTATTTCTGTATTTTTCAGCTGGAGCGTATTGAACAGAAGCACATTGATCTCTTTCCTGTCGGCAAATCTGCAAATGAGGCAAGAAAATTAAGGAAAATAAAAGCGTTTTATGACATTCCCATTAATTATTTAGCATTTAAACTTAAAGTCTTGAAAAAATTTAATTTTAAATAAACTAATTGCAATCGTTTCATTGTAATTTAACAGACATTTGTGGACGAAGAAGATGAGGACGAGGAGGAAGAGGACGACAATGATGATGAAGATTCCGAGTCCCATGACGACGACGATGATGAAGATATGGAGACAGAAGATCAGGACTCTCCAGCGTTTTGAAATTATTTGTGTATTATTAGGCATTAAAATTTCTACTAAACTATCCTTTACAATTTAGCCTTGAATAATTTCATTTTCAATATTAGATTCGGTTAGTTAGTTTATTACAAGGTATCCTGAAGCTGGACTGATATTTTTAAAATTCGCATTTAAAAATGCGTGTAGATGTTGAGTAATTGTTGTAGTTGAATCTTTTAGCGACGCTTCGAAAATATCAATAATAAATATTGTTGGAATAAACCCAATTAATTATAATGTACAATAATTTATAATAAATAAGTAAAAAATAAATAACGTATTAAATGTAACAGTTATTATTGTTTGTACTTAACAATTATTTGTGTATAAGAGAATGTAAATGAAGATGTTTGATTTTTATTAAAGAAAGTTAACATTCGTCTAATTATATCAATTGTATTTTTTATTTAATCCGAATCCGAACTAAAAATTGCATTCGCCCGGAATTCAGAATCACAATCCTAAACGCTGCGATCAGATCGAGCGGGTCATTCTCGTTTGGGATTGGGAATCCTAAAAGTGTGCAAGTTTTGTCATAAAATTTTGTGATTTGTTTGTATGTACATGTAGTAACATTTTAATCTTAAATTCGATCGTCAATATTTTTAATTTGTATAGTCAATAATTATGTTAACTGGTATTAAGTTGACAATCAAATTTAGGTACTAATTGTAAAAATTCAGTTAAGTTTAATTCAGTGGTTGTCTGGATGACAATTTATTTTATATTTAATTTCAGTACAAATTAAAAATATAAAAATACGTATTTATTAAATGATTTCAAGCTCCTTCGTTTTGAAGTTTAATTGTAATTGTAGCTACAGTAATTTAATGTCTTACACCGGAAGAGCCAGGGGAAGTCGGCCATGGAGAGGGAGGGGATATGGGAATTTTAGAAATCAAAGTAGTAATGATAGCGCTGGATCAAATAGATCATCGGAACCTTCAAGTTCATCAAATTCAAGGTAACTGAAATACAAATAAATAAATATTTAATTATTTTAATATAATAAATAATATTTTTGTACTATAAATTTTTATTTATGTATTTGTAAAATTATTTTCCATCCCATGCTCCAATTAATAATTGTTGAAACCTAAATATTTTTAATTTATTTTATTTTGGTTCAAAGTTCCAGACCTCGACCGCCGCCACATCTGAAAGGACGGGAAATCGGCCTTTGGTACAGAGATCAGGGCCAAAAGGTCAACAGTCGTATGCAGAATGAAACGGATGCTAAGATTCGGAAGGTAAATAATTGCAAACATATTTTTAAATTTTGAACTGAAATTAATAAACTTATTTATTTGGTAAATTTATCAACTTTTTGCATTATTGCGTTTCCAGAATTTTAGCTGCGCCTTAACATCCGACCGACAAGAGCATCTAAACAAATTAATCCAGGATCTTGGGGAAAGAGAATATGATACGTCACATTCGACGGATAGTTTTCAAAGGAAGTACCGGAAGAATCTTGAAGGTGGGAAATAAAAAATGTTCCAATCATTATATGAAAAATTGTAGTAATTCTGGAAGATGTTGATAAGATATTAAATGAATGAGTACAGTTGACAATTTACAACAATGTTTAAATGCCTTTTCTAATAATTAATAATTAAAGTGTACTAATTATTATTATCCAGGAAATGAACAACCAAGAGAAGCATTGGAAGTCCATGCGGATGACCCGGATCCTTCAGAACATGAATTCAATTCAATTGTTTTTTCCGCACAGAGTTGTTCCAAGTATGATTCTACACTACTTCAAAAATTTGAAGCCAAACAGGGCTCGAAAAAGTACAAGGAAATGCAAACATTTAGGAAGACCTTGCCGGCTTTTGGGATGCAGGGGGATATTGTGGAGCTGATTAGAAAAAACCAGGTAGAATTAAAATCTTGGAAGAGAATCTTAGATTTAGAAAGAATTATGGCTTTTGTTTTTCAAAAGTATAAAAAAAATCAATGGTATTTTTCATTTGTAACAGGTTGTCATTATCAGTGGTGAAACAGGTTGCGGGAAGACAACCCAAGTGCCGCAATTCATCCTAGATTCGGCGATTCTCAGCACTAAAGGCTCACTCTGCAATATAATTTGCACCCAACCCCGTCGTATAAGTGCTATTTCAGTAGCGGAGCGCGTTGCTAATGAACGAGATGAAAAAATTGGTGAATCCGTCGGTTATTCCATCCGTCTGGAACATCGATTTGCAGGGAATCGTTCAGGGAAGATGACATTCATGACCACCGGTGTCATGTTCCAATGCCTTCAAAGCAACAAGAATCTCGACAACCTCTCTCACCTAATCATCGACGAGGTCCACGAGCGTTCGATCCATTCCGACTTCCTCCTCACTATCATGAAGGACTTGCTGCAGCGGCGGCCGGACCTGAAGCTAATTCTCATGTCGGCCACGATGAACGCTCGGGAATTCAGCGAGTATTATGACAACGCCCCGGTGTTCCATATCCCGGGATTTACTCACCCCATAACCGAATATTACTTGGAGGATGTGATTGAGCAGACTAAATTCGTTTTTGAGGACAGTCGTAATAGTCATTTTTACCGTGGGAATTCCTCTCGTGGCGGGGATTTTTCAAATAATGATAACGAAGCGGGTAATTCCCAGCAACGACAATACTCTTCTTTCCCCTCCCGTCAGAATTCTTCCCGCAAGAAATACGGCCCTGATGCGGAAATCTTCGAATCAACCGTCATTCCCTATATGAAATCATTGCGCACCAATCAAAAATATTCGCCGTCAACGATCGATCAATTGATGAAGCCCGAAAGCGAAGAAGTTAACTTGCATTTAATTCAAGCCTTATTGGAACACATTGCCGCGATTGACAGAGCAAACGGAGCGATTTTAGTTTTCGTCACAGGCTGGGACATGATTTCAAAGCTTGCGGAGAGTTTAGAATCCTCAGGGAAATTTCCCGGATCTCGCGCCAAAATATTCCCGCTCCATTCCATGATGCCGACGGTCAACCAAAAAGAAATCTTCATGCGACCACCGGCAGGAGTTCGAAAAATAGTGATTGCAACGCAAATTGCGGAGACTTCCATAACAATCGATGATATTTTGTGGGTGGTGGACTGTGGGAAAATCAAGTTGGGGAATTTCGATGAATCCAACAACCTCGCAACTTTAGATGTGGAATGGGTTTCTCAAGCAAATGCTCACCAGCGTCGAGGACGGGCCGGTCGTGTTCAAGCCGGCAACGTCTATCATTTATTTTCCCGCCCTAGATCCGAGATCCTGGAGAAGTTCAAGAAACCGGAAATATTGCGGACGCGTTTAGAAGAAACGATTTTACAAATTAAGATTTTAAAATTAGGAAAAGTCCATCAATTTTTAAGTCGATTGCTAAATCCTCCAAGTGAGCTCGCAATTAATTTAGGATTGCAAACCCTCCGAGACTTACATGCTTTGGATGATGAAGAGCAGTTAACTCCACTGGGTTTCCATCTCGCCCATTTACCCATGGATCCTCAAACGGGGAAAATGATCCTTTTAGCCTCCCTTTTCTCCTGTGTGGATCCCATTTTCTCCATCGCCGCCAGCCTCAGTTTCAAGGATCCCTTTTTCCGACCTCTGGGGAAGGAGCGGCTTGTGGATGAAATTCGGAAAAATTACAGCGGACAGACTAAATCCGATCATTTGATTTTGGCAAAGGTCATCAAAGAGTATGAAAAGGCCGTTGAGAATCATTGGGAGAGGAAGTTTTGCTACCAGAATTTCCTGTCAGAGAGCACTGTGAAGATGTTGATCAACATGAAGGGACAGCTCGCCGGCTATTTGCATAAGCTCGGCTTCCTCCCGGATAATGACTACAAAAATAGGGAATTAAATCGGAACTCGAACAATTTAAGTATTGTGATGGCCGTCATGGCAGCAGGCCTGTATCCTAACGTGGTTCAAGTAAAATACATGGGGAGGAACGGGAGAGTTGTTTTTCGATGTTCGAACAGTGGGAACGTTAAGCTCCATCCGGGGAGTGTGAATTGCGAGGAAAGGCAGTTTGAGAGTCCTTATTTAGTTTACTTTAAAAAAGTCAAGTCTTCAAAAATTTTCCTTCATGACACCACGATGGTGAATCCATTTGCATTAATTTTCTTCGGAGGACGACTCACTTGGAATGAGCCGGAGAGATTTGGGTCTGCAAATTTGGAGATCATCAAAAATGTTGCCGTGGATAACAAATTCCATTTTTCCTATCCAAGTCAGCAGAATTTTCGTTTCTATGTTGAGGTAATTAATTTTACGTCTGGTATTAAATTATTGTCCTTAATTATTAATTACCATTTGTTTTTAAATAATATTTTTTTTAATTTTGGAAATTAATTTATAATAAGTTTGACTTTATCCGTATTCTTCTTGCAGTCACTTCGGACGGAATTGGACAAATTCCTCCAGCACAAAGTAAATAACCCAGGACCGATGGACTGGAGCAAAGGCTCGAAGGAATCCTGTCTTTTAAAGTGATTTGTTTGTTTTATCAAACCGTTTTCAATTACTAATAATAATTTCTACCTTCTCCTATTTAATAATTTAATTAACCTATGTCTATGTAAATGGTTGTAGTGCAATTGTGGAGCTCCTGACGTGTGAATACGAGGCATTTCAAATTCTACCCGGAGGGGATGAGGACGAGGAGGATGATAGCGAGGATGAGAGAGCCCGTCAGCGGAGAATGATGCCACCGCCGTATAAGGCGAAAAGGCAGTGGCAACGTAGATGATGATTTTTCTAATAGTAAAATTATAACTCGGATTTTGCTTTCTTTTAATAAATTTTTGGTAAATATGATGCTCTCAAAAACGTTATTTGTTTTTTTCTCTTTATTCCTATTTTCGGCAAGAATTTATGGTACAGGGAAACGCCTACTATCGAACCTTCCTAATCCAAATCCTAATTATTAAAATAATATTGATTATTATTACTATTTATTTATTTATAAATACGATTTTATGACAACGGAAAAACTTGGGGAAAAGATTCGGAATCGAAATACTTCCCCTAAATTGTTTGTAGTAATATAAAATATAATTTAAAATTAAAATATGAATAATTTATAATAATTTTTAATTTTACAATTTAAAAAAATCCGTAAACAAACCGAATCCGGCCGTAAATAAAGCGAAAGGAGGATGAAAGCAACGGAAATGATTTAAATCGATTTTCCTTTCCGTAAATAAATATCATACTAATATATACAAAGGAATATAATATGCACATCAGTATGTTATATTTGTTGTTGCTCTACCAAATCTTTTAATATGAGTTGTACCAAATATGTAAATATCATTTTTATCTGGTTTGACATCAAACATGATGTATCCACTTTATATAATTATTTATGTAAGAAATTAATCCCCGAGAAACTCTTGCGATTTGAGTCGATTTGTAGTAGGAAGTATAGTCCTTAGAATAAACTTTTATAATAATAATAATGCAAAAATGGTAACACTATCTGTTCCCACCGTTTTCGCCAGTTGTATTTTTATAACAATATGTAATTTGATCTGGATCTGTCCTTACGGAATTGATAGGTTCGCGATGGATTTAAAAAATATTTGTTTTCTAAAAATTTTGACATGGTGTACTTTTTTTAGCATAGCATGGTGTACATATGATCCATAAATGATTGCAATAATAAACCAAACATTTAGTATTTAAGAATTTGTTATTGTCAAAAAATTTAATACTAAAAAATTATTCCGAAACATTTTTAATATTTAAAAAATTCTTTGCATTTTTTACTATTCAAAATTATTTAAAAAATGAATAAATTATAGCAAATTATTCTAAAAAAATATTGGTTAGTAGTAATAAATGATTCTAAACAAATTATGGTTATTTAAAAATGGTTCACAATCGCAATGACTTAATCTTAAGATTATTCATCTTAAAATAACCATTTTGAAACATTCATCTTTTAAAACAAATTCTTTTCAAAATATTTAAAACAGCTATTTTTGCGTCGCTATATAAAAAATTTTTTGGCTGAGATAACGCCGGGATTGCCACACCCGTCGACGAACATAATCGTCCTGACGTTTTTTAAGTTAAAGAAATTTAAAATTCCAATTAAGTCCTGGATGTTGGTGGGCTCGAAATTTAAAAATTATTTTCTGTTCTGTTTCTTCTCTCTTCTCCTTTATAGTGGACGTAAATTGTAATGCTGTTATCTGGGCGTCCTGTATTGAATGATTATTAGAAGAAAAATGGAGTCCAACCGGAGTATTTTCACGATGTATTATGTCATGTCGATGTCCGTACCAACGTTCTACAAGTTTTCTCGCCGTTTGTCCAATGTAGATGGCGTTCTGACATTTTTTGCACGTGATTGCATAGATAATACACTGGGAAATGCATGTGAATTTATCCTTGATATAAAAGGCATTCAAACTTGTTTTTACCAATGGTTGTTGTAGTGTTATATCACAAGTTACGCAATTACGACCACATGGAAATGTTCCTGGATTTTGGCAGATAGCTCTAGTAGAAAGATTTGATTTTACCAACAGCTGGCGAAGATTTGGAGAGCGTCGGAATGACTTGATCGGGGGCTGTTCCATCATCTTCGTACCATTAGAATTAGGTATAATTTTATTATACAGTTTCACTGCTTCTGACGCAAATTCAATATTTACCGGAGAATAGGTCAATACCAAAGGTATTCTTTCTTGAGATCTTTTAACGGAAATGGTTTCTAAAAGATCATCTCGGGGAATATTTTTGCTTCGATGGTAAGCTTTAATAAGGATGTCAATTGGGTAGCCTTGATGTAAAAAATGTTGTTGCATCTTGCTTGATTGGACATCAAAATCCCCCTCTTCGCTACAAATTCTTCGAAGTCGAAGAAACTGTGAGTAAGGAATAGCCCTCTTCGTTTGATGAGGATGAAAGGAGTCATAGGGTAAGTAAAGATGAACATCTGTAGGTTTGCTGAATATGGATGTTTGAATAGTACCGTCATCTTTAGGGACCAAGAGCACATCCAGAAATGGGACTTTTTCTGTAGATATTTGAAATTCAAACATGATTGCGGGGTGCATTTCGATAAATTCAGCTATGTAGTTATCTATTTCGGCCCTCGTACATGAAAACATTTTCAATAGGTCATCAATAAAACGACAGTAAAGTTCCGGCGGAGTGCCTTGAAAACTGATCAGGAACCTCTCCTCTAAATACGCCATGAATAGACATGCTACTATTGGCCCCATCTTGGTACCCATTGGAATGTTTTTCCAAAAAGTACTTGATGGAATGAAGTATGTCACCATGTGGGATGTTGGTGTATAGCGCTACCACATCCATAATAACAACAAACATTTCTGGGCCATCACTTCTGAAATTTTTCAATTTTTGAAGGAGGTGGTTTGTGTCCTTCAAATAGGATGGTGTGGACTTGAGCAAATCTTGTAATGAGGCGTCAATAAATTCAGAGATCATTTCTGTTGTGCTATTAACGGATGAGACAATGGGACGACCAGGATGGTTTTGCTTGTGGATCTTAGGCAAAACATAAAATCGTGGGCATCGGGGTTTTTTCGGAATTAATTTTCTCGCCACTCCTGGTAAGTTTCCAGCCATGATCATTTCATTGATTTCCTCGGTTACTATATCGAGGTATTCTACAGTAGGATCCTCAGTTAATGACATATAGTAGTTGGAATCAGAAAGTTGTCTCATACATTCTTCTATGTACAAGTCCTTTCGCCATACTACTGTAGCGCCCCCTTTGTCAGCAGGTTTGATCACCACATCGTCTCTATTCTTTAACAACTTTATTGCATCGGACTCTTCCTTTGATATGTTTGACTGCTTTCTAAGTACGTTATTAGTTTTAGTTACCGCCACATTGCGGGTCGATTCAATGTAGTGACAGAGTGCTGTGTTACTTGTCGTAGGTGGATTCCAAGAACTTTTTTCCGGTGCAATAGATTTTATTACTTAGGTTAATCTGCTTTCATCGGTCGGAGTAGTTGTAGTTTCTTTGTCGAGAAAAAAGGATTTCAGATTAATTCGGCGAAAATATTCTTCCAGGTCCCGATGGGTCTGAAAGATGTCCGTGCTAAAGGGACTTGGAGAGAACTTTAAACCTTTTTTCAGTATGGAATATTCTGCTGCTGATAGAGGTAAATCGTTTGGAATTGTTACTACAGCTATAGACGGACCTTCCCCTGGTTCCAAATTGTTACGTACATCATTTGGTGGGGCCAATCTATCGAGTTTCTTCTGTTTCCTTCTTTCGCTGACTCGATAAGCTCGATTATTCAGATCTCGAGCCAGACAAATGATGAGGGAAAATGTACTTCTTGGAGTACATTCTTTCAATAAATTTCTATGATGGGTAATCGGTCCTGTTAAACCTCGGACGTGGTGTCGGTTTCCATCATTGGTCATTTTCATTAACTTAAAAGAGCAGGATGTTTTGTATCTCTGTATAGCTCGAACATTTGGATTAGCACCATTTGGTTCAAACTTCATTTGAAATCCTTTAGGGATGACTTTTAGTCGATCACATGTTGAGAGGAATTTGATGTGGGAAGACATCTTGGATTTTTTCAGTATTAGTTTGAAGTACGTTAGTGCTTGAAATCGTACATGTTCTGGGTACAAGCGAATAGCGTGTTTAAATACACAGAAATGATCAGTCTTATCATTTAAAGATATATACATTAAAGATATACACACTATAAAAGTATAATTAAAATTATTATTATTAGAAAACTTACATAATTATTCACATTGGCACTGCAGCCCGACACGAGCAAATCTGGGACGGTCAATGAGTATGAGATGTCAACGTCAGACACCTCCTGTTGCTTTCTTCATCTTTTCTCTCCTATATTCAAAAACAAAAAACATTTCAGAAATTTCATTAAAACCACACTAAAGAGAGTATTTAATTTTAATAAAATAGAATTATCGTAAAATTAAATTAACGATAATTAAGATTTATGAAATAAGTACAGAAAATCAAATACGCACACATACCTAATATACGCCTTAATCTAAAAACTTTTCTGATAATTACTAATATAATGTAATAACTAATTCTGAAATATTTAATAATTATTTAATAATGTTAAAATAATTAAAAATGCTTAATGAATAAAATAATATAAAACAATTCACTTACCTACCAAAATTAAGCACAGCACTCTGAATCCGTGGGACGATGAATTGCCAGCAGCAGTGCGAATCCCATAAACGCACATGGCCTGCCATGGAGAAAAAAAGCCGAGAGAGCGGAGAATGCTAAGAGTGCACGTGCTGCGAAGGAATTCGAACCATGAACAGAGGGAGAATGGTGTCTACCAGCGGAAAGGACCCAGGACGAACGCTGCTGAACTTGCTCTGGGGAAAAGGAGCTGGTACATAAAAATAGAGGTTTTTCTGAAACAAAATAGTCACGTGTATTACTTTCTACTTGTTTTTGTACAACTAACTTCGCGGGAAAATTTAAATTATTTGATTGCTTCTTTCTTAGAAAAAATATATTAACGTTAAAATAGTTAAAAGTAAAAGAAAAAATGGGGAAATAGTCAAAAATAATAAATAGTTTTTTCAGAAGTTTTAAAGCAGTAAGAATAATAAGAGGTACGTTATCATTGTTTCAGAGAAATCCTAAAATAATTAAAATACCAATTTTCACGTACCTTGTCTTGTGAAGCGGGGCACGAACTACTATGGGATTTCCGTCTCCATCCTCTTGTTGTTGATGTTTTCGGAGACCAAAAGGTGCAGAGCTCGATGCTGAATCCAGAAGTTAAACACTCATCTGAAATCTTCATTAGTGCCTGGCCCATTAGTCCCTCACGACTAAATTAATCCCACAACAAACAGTGCTCTGAAATATAAAAAAGTGAATTAATTATTAAATTAAAATTCATGTAAGCAAAAATTACATATATGTACATATGTACATAATAATTCTAAACTAAATAATTTTTCAGAGATCAATTTATTAATAATACTGATAATGTCTAATTCTAAGTAACTATTAATTAAGAAAATATAAATACTACTCACTACACTATAGGTTAAGAACTAAAATACAAATCAATTCACTACATAAACTATACTACACTACGCTAAACTACACAACACTACACTATAAGCTAACTATAAGTAAAACTAATTAATAACATAATAATAATAATAATTACAATAACTACTAAATAATACTAGGTTAAAAATACTAATAATAATATTTCTGAAATAATTTAGGTATAGAAAGAAGGATAGAAATTAAGTACTATAACTAAATTATTATTTAAGAAAACTCTCTCTAGTGTAACTAAAAATAAAATAGAATAATTAAATATAGAATAAAAATAGAGAATAAATAATTAACTTAGGTCTTCAGAATCTTCAACAATAATATTGTTACCACTAGAATTAAGGATTTATAGTTGACTTCAGAAACTGTAAAAATAAAAATAGGATTAATATCAGGTAACTATAAACTAAATAATTATAAGACATTTCTGAAAATTAAAATTATACTAATTACTAATTATAATATTATATAAGTATGAAATTACTTACCTGTTAATTGATGTCTTCGGAATGATGAAATGTATTAAATTCTTCAGAACTATGCACTTCCATAATGTTTAAAACCCCGTTAAAATTTTGAAAGAGGGGGGGGGGAATAATGTCAGGATTAGCCTACAGCTAATCCTCGTTTATGTAAACTATTATGTAATC
>JAQGAK010003290.1:0-15672 GCA_034696945.1 Lipothrix lubbocki
TAAATACAAAATAAATACAAAATGAATACAAAATAAATACAAAAATGAATACAAAAATAAATGCAAGATAAATACAAAATTATTCTTACGGCTATAATTCTGTACAAATTCATTACCTACTATACAGAACACCTTCAAACTGAATCGTGAATCTCCGAAAAATCTCGAAACTCTAATAAGAGCACGAATGTATAAATGGAAACTTTATTCTCGTACCTTCAGATGAACGAATAACAAGTTAAATTTTAGAAATTAAATCCGAAAAAATAGCAGCTTCCCCAATTATTATTCCCCGTTAACGACAATATTTTCGCATTCCAGCCACTGAATCAGAAATTAGTTTAAAAAATGTTTAATAATTATAAACGGATCGCCAATCATGAAAGCATGATTTCTTTCTCAAGTGTTTGTGACTATTCGGATTTTTTGTACAATAGTTTATTTTATTTTGTAGGCGGTGTTTACGCTCGGCTCGTCGTTAAACACAGTAGAATGGAACTCGATTTGCCATTTCCCACGTTTCATTTCGCACAGCAGAATTAAAGAACAAACCAAACCAAATGCGAAACCATATCCACATTTGTTTTAATACTTTACATAAAAAATGATATGAGATAAATATTATTTCTCCCTTAAATCCTATTATTCATTCCTATATTTCCCATAAAGAATACATTACACGCACATATATTTACATACAGAGAATTCCGTTTTTAAAATCCGCACTGGCCAATCATTGTGCAGGGTTGAAAAGGCGCGAAACATAATCTCCATCTATTTTCCCACAAGGGAAAGTAGGGAAGTGAAGAATTGAAATTTGTTGCCATCGAAGGTTCCCCGTCCAGACGATGCATGTCGTCCTCTTTTATTTTGTAATTCTCACAAATCTCACATGATCCTTCATCCTTTACTTTGGCCGAGAATTTAAAAAGGTCAATGTGGAAATTGTGGAATATTATTGAAAAAAGGTTGAAAAAGTAATTCGGGCATTGGGAACTTTTGGAATCGGCAACTCCAAAAATTGGACGATGATTGTGTCCAAAATCGTTCCTCGGGCATCCTCCCTCGGGTTACTTTTGACCCGAAATGGACTTAAACAGTTCTCAACAACGGTAGTCAAGCAGGGCGGAGGACATGCAAGACCGTAAGAATAAAATTGATTTAATTTTTTAATAATTATTATTGAAATTATTATAGTAATTTAAATATTATTTTTAAATTAAAAAAATTAAAACTGTTCAAAAGCTCGTCGCTCTGTTTGTTTTCATTGTTGATTGCACTTCTGCTTTAACGCTGCTGCTAATTTATTAATGAATTCAAAAATTAGAGAATTAAAAACATTATTATTTACTATAAATTCAGTAAATTTGGTCAGGTATTAGTGAATCATAATGTGATTCCCAAATTCTTGCTATCTTCGCTAAAGAATTAGGATTTGTAAAAGTTATGATTTTATAAATTAAAGTTAAATTAATCAAGAGGATTTGATATATGAAGGATCTTGTAAATAGCTTTTAATTGAAAGTGTATTTAATATGAGATGTATTTTATATTGCAGTGGCTCATATCGCGTCCACAGAGAACCACCAGAGTTTAATAAAAAATTCGCCTTCGGCTGTGGAGTTTTTGCTTGGTGGTGGATTTGGTGGCACATGATGACAGATTACCATCATATAACTGTGAGGAAATTTTGGGGATAACAATATTTTTTTTATTTTGAATCAGTTTACGAACTTTTGGTTTGACTATTGTTTTATGCGTTTCACAGGGCCATTGGTATAAAGAATTCACAGACCGATCCACTTGGACGGATGCGGAATTAGGTATCCCTCCGGATGATGCTGATGATCCAGAGTGATTTGTTCTTTAGACAGTAATAGTATGGATACGTGTCATCCAGTCAGTAATAAATTTAATACACGTCGTACTTCGCTGGAAATACTACTGGTACACTGAATACGTGAAAATTTTGAGTTAGTAAAAGCAATTTGAATCTTTAGTGCCCAAATTGGTGCTTTCAAAAACGTCGTCGTTGTTAATCAGTCATATTACTACCACATTATAATTACCACGTTATAATATTACATATATAGTAATCACTTAATTAAGTTCTTTTCGCGGTTATGTTTTATTTAATGTACTAAACTACTTTTTTAACCTCACTAACTTCCACAGTTTCCTTTCAACCTCTTTAGAACATTAGTCATCTAGTAAAAAATTTAGTAATAATTACTAAATTTTAAACAATTATTGAATTATTATACTTGCTTAACAACGCCCCAACTCCAGCAGTAGTCACAATTTTGCGAAAGTATCGTTTAAAGACACGTGCTCTTGATAATATCGTATAAGGAAACCTGCTCAAAATTCAATAACTCTCCTTGGCATTAACTGTCAATAAATCCACATTTTTCATACCACTTGAATGTAAGATATACGAATATGAATCCTTATTATTATTGTTACACAGTAATAATAAATGACGTGTAAACAATAATAAAAGCATAACAAGCTCCAAGTATTTCCTTTGTGGAATACGGCAAAAATTATGGGAAAATGTTGCCTTTCAAGTATTTCCACGCTAGTAATTAATACTTGTGTACTCAAAACAAGCTATCCAAAAATTATAATACGGAAATTGGCGATTTCATTTTAGTATATAAGACACATAACGTCGTAGCTTGAGTTATTAATTGGGTTTGGGCCTTGCCTTGGGCTTCATTTCATTCATAAAACCGTTCATCAACGTTCTCGGCTTGGCAGAAATCTCAACCACACATTCGCACATCGCAAATCCCAAGCACAAGTCGGAATACAATACCTGGCCTGTCGGTATTGTTTGAGAGCTTTATTGAGGTTGGAGAGACGTTCTTGGAGTACCCGTTTGAGTTTGGAATTGGACGTTTGGAGCAACTCTGTGGGTAGGTTGCCTAGGAGATCTATACAATAAAGAGTTGATGTATACCTTCCTCAGAAGCTAAAAACTACCTACAGATACGGAGATACTTATACCTACCCATCATATGTATACTTGATATGCGAAGACCAGAATTTTAAGGGAGTCTTCTTTCCTTTCCCGTAGAGAGTCCCAAGGTAATATCAAAGCGCCTGTCTGTCTGGAAGTGCGTGGTGGTGGTTGCTATTGTGAATAATCCCTGTGTTATTTTTTAGAATGAAGCTTGTTGCTCCTCCAGTCCTCCAGGCTCCTTCAAGGTTTGGCTCCATCATCTTTTATCTGTATGGCGGTGTAGGAGTATAGGCATAGGAATAAGTGCTTGAGTAGCTCCAGAGCCAAACAAACATTTAACACATAATTATATGAGTAAAGTCGTTGACATCACCACGTGGCCCCATTGTTATTATCGCTGAATGCACGGGGTTCTGTTTATCAATATTCCGTCAAGGTTCTCGACCTTGCACCTGTCTCCTTCGGTACCTGTTGTTGCTGCACCTGATCCTGACCCAGCCGACGATGAGGTTGACCCTTCATCTATTAATCCAATGCTCGTGGATGAGGTACTTTAATTTAATTCGTACTTTAAAAAAATAATTGCATGTATGTATTGTTGGGAGGATCCGGTTTATTAAAATGGTTTTGATGATTAGAAACTGACCTATAGCTGTAGTGCAAGGGCAACATGACATGATGTTACATTTGATTGATTTACACATTTTATATAGTGTCATACAGAAGAAATAAATACATATATTAATGTCGTCTTGATTGCATTATCGCAGGTCCTCCATACGATATTTGATTATCTGGACTTTCGATCATTGAAGAAGTGCCGTCAGGTATGCAAGACTTGGACCTTATTAGCAACCAAGAGGGTGAAGCTGGTGTTGTTTGGGAGATATGAAGAACAACAGCCGGAAGCGATGGAGAGGTTGCTGAACTCCTTCTCTATGCCATCGTTTGTCAATATTGAAGTTCGGGGAAATTTCGGGCTCCCGATTTCCACACTACTGCATTCCAACGGGCCGAAGCTACAGCGATTCGTCATACATTCTGGGAGGCAAAAGGTGTATTGCCAATTGAATAACTTCAAAGATTTGGTGCTTCATGCAAAGATAGTCATAAGTTTGCTGGAAGATTCGCAATACAAGTACTTCAAGTTTTTGGACGTCTACAAGAGGAACCCGCTGTGGGCTACCGTTAACAAGATCGTTTCCGACTGGGAAAGTCCATATTTCCCAGATTTCATCGAGCTTTGTCCAAATCTGGATTCTATCATTATCCCTAGTCACAAGAATTATCTGCAAGGAATGAGAAGCATATTTGCATGCGACAGGATGATTAAATTGTCGGCTGACAACATGCTGGGAACCCTCAAATCTATTAACTTCCACGTGTTCAAAAATGAAACGGAGTATTTGAGAAAATTCAATGCGCTGACCTGGAATTTGACGAAATTTGAGATTACCATCGATAGCTTGAATGCTGTTCATCTCGTTCGCAATTGTATTTCGCAGTTATCAAATTTGGAGATTCTCATTGTTCAGGTGGCGTCCCTGTTTGATGAGTACCACCGAGCTTTAATGAATAGCAGTAATGATAATTGGCTACTTCCAACAGGATCGCGAAATCTCAAGCATCTGACCGTAGCTTCGGTTGGAAACAAAAGGATCCTCACAAGAAGCATTATAACGTTGCTTCATTATTATAGTCTCAGAACTCTTTCCCTTAAGGGTTTTGTGGGAACCAATGGATTCGATGAATTGGGCGGACATGATATACAACTACAATTGTCACGATTGAAGACGCTGGAGATTTGTGGGCGAAAAGAACCGTTTTTGGATATTTCGTTTTTTCTCCGCCAAATTCACCCATGGCCACATGTTCGGGAGCTAAAATTAATTCAGCCCCGAATGCAACTCCTGTTCGCCATTTTTCGCACAATGCCAAACATCCAATTCTTAGAACTTTTGCTTGACACATGTCTTGGGGGAAGGGCAGTACCGTGGAACTCCGTTCTTGGCAACGCTCCGTTCGAACCTGAAAACCCATACGTGTTACCCCCGCCGGTATTACCAGAAACATTAAACAATCCTCGTCCATGCGTGAAGGATCTCCAGGGTAAATATTTTATATTTTTCATGTGTTCAAAACAATAAGTCACGTGTGTAAAAGAAGTTTTAAGTTAAAGTTTTTGTTTATACAGGCCTGAGGTCTTTAAAAATTGGATTCACTCTTGACGAGATTGACTATGATGATTGGAAATTAAAGGATGCTTTCACTACAGATATTCTACTAGAGTTCAAGGAGCTGCAGTACTTCCATATTAGTCAACATCAGGTGTGTGTGAATATATTTTTTTTAAATAACGAATCTTATCTGAGCATGAATATGCTTTGTATTTCCAATTATTTAACCTATAATAATTCGTGATCAACTGTAGTTCACCAATGAAGCCATCGAGGCATTGCGACAGCGAGTAAGACCTTTTTGTAACATTAATGTCAGACCCAATCCAATCATCATGGAGACGGACGAATTAGACATAAGTAATTAGTGCATTCTTGCATTCACAATGGACTTACGAATCAAAGGTGAACACTTTGAAGAGAAACTGAAGATCTGTATGATAATCTGTCTTCGTGACACGTTCATATATGTAACGTATTCAATGTTGTGTTATTATCCATAATGATTATCTTTATAATCGGTGTTTACCTTTAAGAAAATACATTCCCACTTTCCTACTCGTTAATTTGTTACTCCTTGCTTTAATTTGTCGGAATTGTAATTAACTTCCGTACATTTATTTTGTTAAGTAGTGGCCGTAGTGTTGTTCATTGTTTTTTACATTATATTTATTTATAATTATTATATCATTTACTAAATGTCGATCTCAACATCTTTATGTACTCTAGCAATTTAAGTAATTTACAATTTAAAGGTGATGTTTATTATGGAGTCACGTTATCACATTGTTTTGAAAAAGGTTGTCGGTACAGTGTAGTTGTAATTTATAGTAACTATGTATATGGGTTAGTATTGTTTTTTTCTATTGTTTTTACCCAAATGATTTTAACCCATTTGTTATTTCAGTTATATATATCTGTCATAGAGTTTTTAAACGTTGTGTCGTGTCATATCACTTGTAATTCTTGGCGCACATGGTGTGTGTGACATCTTTATACATGTATACTGACATCTTTGATTCGATTCATTTATTGTCATTGTCATTAATACGTTCATCTGTCGATGAATTAAATGTTATATTTAATTAAACTTATATCTGTCGATGTGTTAAATGTTACTGTAATGTGTATTACAAATTGTAATTTACAAGCCAAGATAAGAGAAATAAATGTCTGCGAATCTAAAATCTGCAAGAATCCTTTCAAGTGTACTTTGGTTTATATTTATAGCATAGCATAACAGTCATTTAATGAGGCATGAGTGAATATAAATTGTTGGTTTGCAAATTAATCGTTTTGCCTATGCTTTAAATGACATCAATACTATGCCCCGAATTAATTTATAAAGTTGTTGAAGAACAACTTCATCTGTTTCGTTTGTACCCAAACTCTCGACATCTCGAATCTCTAAACAGATGCCATGTTGAAAGCTATAGGTTATAACGAATTGACAGATATCCTTTCTTGCGCCCGGCATGAGAAATGAGAATCCAGATCCAGTCCATGTCCATAAAATTATCCAGAGTCAGCACCCAGATAACTAATTCATTAAATAGTCCAAATATATTTACTATTAAATTGTAAGATTATATATTGCTATGTAAGTAAGTATATCGTGTACACTGAACACGTATAGAAATAATTATATGTTATCTACAAAAGCTATAGATAACAGGATTAACAAGTGGAAAGGGCAAGGAAAGACATAGAGGCGAGATTACAAAAATTATAATCATTACATAATTCCAGGATTAACTAACATACATAAGTTATATAGGGAGTTCTTGTGTAGCCGCAGTTTAATCGAGAGTCTTCATGAACAAACTGTCCAGAATGCTTGCCCGAAAATTTGTGATGGCTAAACCTTTTGAAGGTTTACCCAAATTAAGCGATTTTAAATTGGTGGAAGAAACAATTCCTGCAGAAATTCAGGATGGAGGTATAGTAGATTTTATGTTATATGTAAACAAACTATGCTTGTGTAATGTTCGTAATACTGTTTTAAAAATTGATTTAAAAATTTTTCAAGGTGTTAATAGAGCTCTCATGTTTGCTTATTTTCAGAAATCTTGGCCAAAGCGGAATGGTTGACCGTTGACCCGTACATGAGACTGAGGAGTGTGAATGTTGGGGAGCAGTTCGGCGGTGGTCAAGTTGCTCGGTGAGAAAGGAAAAAATGCAGATGGTAGTAATAATAATTGTCAGTAATATGTAATATTGATCATTGCAAATTACTACTTGGTATTCCACATTAATATACAAGGCCTATATAATAAATGTAAATTAGTATTTAGTTATTAATATTGGTAATAATATTAATAAGGAAAAAGGATTGACATATTTGTCTTGTGGTGAACATATTTTAAGCGTTATCAAAAGTCGTTGCGATGAATTCCCAGAAGGAAGCCAAGTTGTTGGTTACTTTGGGTGGCGAGATTTAACCATTTATAAACCCGTTCCGGGTGGTCCAAGAACTTATCTGACAATTCAGAAAATGCCGGAAATGAAAGGACTTCCGGACTCTTATGCATTAGGGTGTATGGGGATGCCTGGGTAAAATTCTTTTACTGACCACCACATGAGTTCTGCTCCAAATTAAATAATTTATAATGATTTTATATATATATTGATTTTTTTTATAATGATTTTATGGAAGTTTTTTATGTTTATTGTTACTATTATCGTTTTTGTTATTATAATCAGAAACACTGCGTATCATGGATTACTGGACATTTGCCATCCAAAAGCCGGCGAAACTCTGGTAGTATCTGCCGCTGCCGGAGCAGTCGGAAGCCTGGTCGGACAGATTGGAAAAATCAAAGGTACTTCAATAGTATAAATATATAATAATAAATATATAATCAAATAGATATAAATGTTTTTTAATCCTATTATAACTGTATGTGTCTACTTTGCAACAGTTTTTTAAACATTTTTTAAAATTTTAATATAGGTTGCAAGGTCATAGGATTCGCTGGAGATGAAGCTAAAGTTAAATGGCTGACTGATGAATTGGGATTTGATCACGCATTTAATTACAAGAAAGTCAAATTGGATGAGACTTTTAAAAAGTATGCTCCTGAAAAGATTGACTGCTATTTCGACAATGTAAGGCATTTTCATTTCATATATTTTCTTTTGTTGACTTAATTTTTTGGATTAATTCCTAATTTGAAAGTTATCTAAAAATTAAACTGAAAATAATGTTTGTTTTAGGTTGGCGATGAATTTGTTTATCATGTAGTCCAAAATATGAACGAATTTGGAAGGATATCCCAATGTGGGTCTATATCGTCATATAACTCACAACGAAAGCCAGGCGATCTACCTCTAGGTAATATATTTTATTACATTTTCATGGTCTCCTAATAATATAATTTATTATATTGCTTAATAAATTTAAAACTTCTAAATACATAGTAATTTAAAAATTAATTTATTAATTTTTTAATAAATGTAATACGTTTTAAATTATTTTTTTAAATAATAATAAACGGATGAAGGCTATAACAAACTTTTTCGTTTTAATTTCAGTGCCTTTTAACTACCCCTTATTCCGCTTCAATCAAATGACACTTCAAGGATTTAATGTCCGCCGTTGGTATAACTGCTGGTATGATGGTATTAATGAAGTCAGAGACTGGATTCTGGAGGTGTGTATTTCTTCCTTTACTGCAATATCCCTCTTTTACATTTGTTGCACATTTTAATTTCCACTACGAATTTTAATCACCAAACTTTTTACTTTCAGGGGAAAATTAAAATCAGGGAGTCTGTGACCGATGGTTTTGAGAAGATGCCTCAAGCCTTTATTGAATTGTTGGAAGGGAAAAATATCGGGAAGCAAATCATCAAGGCCTGATATCATTGTTGGCAATTTACATTCGCAAAATTTCAATCACTAAAAACTAAAATACCGAAATACAAGTGCTATAATAGTTAACGTCCAAGAATTATATTAGGAATATATCGTCGGACGAACTAGAAAAGGAGCTTATATAATCAGAAAATCAACCATATCACCTCCTTTTTTGTTTGTCCGACGTTATGTATGTAAATTGTGTTATTAGCATGGACCTTAAAAATTTGTCTTCCAAAAAACGTTTAAGTACGCCAAAAATGATGTTATATATATTCAATAAAAATAAACTCATAAAAGCATATTAGAAACCACTAGCCATCATTTTTGCAGACTTCTTTCTTCTCTTCTAATTTCCCAGAATTAATCGTAACATTAAATGACTCAGAAATTAAATTAATGAAAAATTCCGTTAGAAGTAAAACGATTGTAAATAAAATTAGAAACGTCTAATCTACGATTTTGTTGAAAATATTGCATAGGTGTAGCATACACATGCAATATTAAATTCAACAAAATCGTTAGGTAAAACAACGGTTATCATATATCATCATTTGCTTCCTCACAATTTCAAAAACTGCTTTGGGGCGACAAAAGTCAAGCCAACAAACCAGAAGCTTTAATAGCTTAAGCCTGAATTCAGTCACGACCTTCAATTAAAGCACAACAGATTATATTGTTAATAAAGTGGTGAGTCAACATTCAACTGCCTTTCCCCACACGTGATTTGGGATAAATATAGCTGTAATACTTGTACAACTTGTACTACATTTAGGCCACATAGACACGATCCTGCCTGATGAACATCTCTTTCAATTCAACGTTTCAACTTCAAATATATGGAATCTCCCCAAATATTTCCCTTTATTTACAACTCATATAGTTTACAAATTATTAGCATATACACTCAAAATTATTATCAAATTATCCCCAATTTTATTAAAGGACACTGAGGAGCTATTTTGCTCGCATTTTGTTGTCTAGGTTGTGTTTCGGGGGGGGGGGGGTGAGATTTAATAATAAATGGATGATAATACTATTTTGACTGACCACTTAATATAACAGTCTTATGATGCGGATTTACCAAACAATTTGGGCATAATAACCTGGTCATCTCCCGTATGTATATAGCATTGTGCAACTTATTTTTGTTCAAGTCTCTCACAATGCCCAACTGCTACCTATACATGAAGATAAAGTCATGAAAAGACTTCCCTTCGATGATGATCATCACATCACAAAATCCCATTACTACTGCAAAGAGTATAATGTAGTTCTTTGCCCTTCATGCATTGTGTGGAAGGTGAGCAGTTGTAAATTGTATAAGTTGTAAAACGCATTGGAGTAAAAAAATCATCGTACTGTGACTTCTTGTTGTTGTGACTCATTTGTAGTCACAAATCACTCAAATAAGCACTATATCGGAGATGCTCGTGTAGTAATAAACACACGGATCTGATCATATATATAATAAAGCACACAATTTGATAATAACAAAACAAATCTGAACATAACCAACACAAATCTGATAATAACAATAATAATACACAACTCTGAAAATAATCAAACAAAATCTGATAAGGGCATATTATATACGTTTAACCAATTAGTTGATTTGTTGGATTGTTCTACCCCAAAATCAAAAACAAAAACAAACAAAAATGTGTCAAATTTAATTGTTATTAGAAAAGTATGCATTAATTTCAAAAATAATAAAATCAAGCTTTGACAGCTTATTTACAGAGATTAATATGTATTATAAGTTATGTACATAAATAAGGATAGGCTCAAAGATTAAATTTAATATTTAAAAAACAAGATTGTTGAAGCTATAATCTTGCGATAGGCCTATACAAACTGCTATTAAAATAGGTAATAATAATTCAGTTAAGATATATAGGGAAATGAGTATTGAATCATTAAAAGTTGCTCGATCAACCAAAACCAAAACATTCACTTTATAAAAGTACACATATATTTGTATACATTGATGGGTTATACTGGCAGGGAAAAGTAAATGGGCAGCAGTGAAGTTAAACTTAAATCGTTAAATCTAATACCTAATAATTAACTGACAAAGTTTATAGGCCATATGTGATTAGCCATTAATTAATATAGCAATTATAACCAGATTGAGCATATCAGCAATATTTTAATATTTGCAAGGACAATTCAATAGAACTGAATAATTAGTCTCCCTTTTAAATGATTATAATATTTAATTGGACGGATTTGCAAGATTACTGTGTTTATTTGCGTGACAGTTACAGTACGATAGTAGTTACAGTTTTAATTAATTAATTAGTTATAGTTTGAAGCCTTTTTGTCATATCGTTTAGTATAGAAATCCTTTTTTCAACTATACTTTCCTTCTCTGCTGAATTTGTGGTTGCTGCGTAAAGTTACAGCTCACATTCAATATTTATTTATTATTTTCCGTTGTGTCGGAAAATTATTTGTGAAAAATGGATACTGTGCCTGTTATGGTAAACGATAATGGCACTAATAATACGAATGGTGTGGAGGATGAAGCTTCGGATGGGTGCAATATCCGGATTCCTATTGTTGGATTTGAGGTCATGGATGAACGAGCTAGGTTTACAGTAAGTTCCCACAAGTGCCTTATTCTTATAGATGGGTTGACATTCTATAATATTACTATATAAATTTATTATTATATTTGGTAAATTAATATTATGTGATTAATTTGGTCTGATAATAATTTTTCTACATTATTTCAGGTGTTCAAATTAAGAATCGAGAACGAAAAGCTTGGGGATAGTTGGCTGGTGTTCAGAAGATATACGGACTTTGTGAGACTACACGGCAAGGTACGGAATAAGGACCCTAGAATTACTTCACAATAATAGCTGCAAAAATAATTTAATTTAATTAATAAATATCATATATTATTTTAATTTATTTCAAATTAGTTTAATTATGGTAACCATGGTACGATATTGTACCAAGGATTTAAGATTCGTATGTAATGACACGAAATGTAATTTTTTGCAGCTCAAAGAAGAATTCCCAACGTTGAACATACCGTTGCCACCAAAACGATGGCTCCGGGACAATTTCGAACCAGCTTTTCTTGAAGACCGGATGAAGGGTTTACAAGCTTTTGTGGATTCAATACTGATGATACAACCTAATTTAGCAGAATGTCCCACGGTCAGAGAGTTCTTTTGCCTGGATGAGCCACCTGTATACCCCGAGAATGCCGAAGAATCCAGGGTAATTTGAAGTTTATATTAATCATTATTATCTAAAAAAACCGACATAAATAATGTTAATATGGAATTTTAGTTTATTAGTGTCAACATATATGAGGTGTAAATGTACTTGTATTCTTTGTGCAGGCTATGTTTGGCACCGTTGAGGAGAACGTAATTCACTTGAAGCAGCAACTTAGCAATAAGGAAATGGAAATTGAAATTCTAAAGGCAGAACTAGCTTTAATTTCCAACCAGAAAGACAATCTAATGAAAACCAGCAAGTAAGTAACTAAATTAATTACTGCCACAACGACCTCAAGTATAATTTTATATATACCTATTACTTACATTTAATTTATGCGCAACAGTGGGATTAAAATAGTACTTAATATAATATATCTAAATGCTTTTAGGTCGTGTCGTCATTGTAGTCAAAGAATATCTTTGATTTCAAATGAAACTGCATCAGAAAGCTTAAATGTTAACAATTCATCCCCTGCTTCAAGAAAACCAACATCAGCCGTGCCTTTCGTGAAAAGAGTTTCAAATGCCAGTGATCAAAGCACTTCAAGTAGTTTAACCTCGAACGAAAAGAGCAGACAGAGCAGTCCGAAGACAAGTGAAAGCAAAGATTTAATTTCTTCATCTAATAAAGTAAATGGTAATATTCAATCTGTGATTGTGGAAGATTTAGAATCTACTACGGCTTCGAAAACAAATGCGCCTTTGTAACTTTTTGTAGATAGGATTGACTTGAGTCATATAGTGATAACTATTCGAAATTTTCTATTCGAAAGCCCATATACATCACGTCATGAACGCAGTGTCCCATTTTCAAAGCATTGTTATTCTTTCTCTTTCTGTATGAACTTGTAAGATCCTATTTATTTAAGTGTTCATTTTCTTTATTGCTGTAATAGTATTGAAGCTTTACCAAGTAAGTATTAAAGTAGATTTAGAACCGTACTTCTGCTTCATTCACTTTTCAAGTTTTATTCTATTGTATGTACATCTCGGCTTTACTTAAAATTACTCCTGCCTTTGTAAATTGTACTGATTTTAATCTGTAATGATTTTTCTAATATAGTGGCGATATACAGATATTTTTTGAATGCTAAAAAGTACAGCAATAAATTCAGGTAGTTTCATTGCCTTAGAGGCGTGTCGTATACAATAAAATAACGTACGTACAATGTAGTAATTTAAGAAAATGTGACATTAAAGCGTCAAAAAACAGTAATAATAATGTTAATCTCAATTACAAAAATCGCGACAAATTACCTGCAATAATGATGGCAGAACTGAATATAAATATATTGCGGCCATCGGCGAAGTAATAACTAAATAATTTTAAATATTACAATAATTATCATTAATATTGTCTTAATTAATATATGTACAAGTATAAGTATATAAATTATATGGTAATGAAAAATGCCTTTGGAGTCTGTGCAAAAGAATCAGCTCGTTAGCGGAACTCAATGTTTTGTACCTATAAATGAATAGATCTTCCTGTTTAAAAAAATCAGTTGAACAAAAATCAGTGTATTTGTATAGTAACTATTTGCCTTAAAATTTCCAAATGGAAATTGTGAGTTAAAATAATAATAGCTAGATCGGCATTGAGCTGTGTATATGTAGCTAAAATGCATTTGATGTACCTAAAAGCTTTTAGCTATGCCCACCCGAAAATAATTTTATGTTTGAATTATTGTCATATTGTATCTTGTACAGTTCTACCATAGTTTTCTAATTATTGCTATTTACACCGTAAAAAGGCTATATACTAATCAAAATACATAAACTCGGGTAAAGTGTTGCAGCCAGGGCTTATTTAATATTTATTAGTCCGAGTTTTCATACATCACAGTTTATACATTACAACAATAACTTATTAAAGTAATTAATAATGTAAATTATAATGATAACAAAGTTAAGTATTTATTTATATTTTCGCAGAAACTAACTTATATTAAATCGCAAAAAGTACGAAATATCTTCAGTGAAGAAGACAAAAGTATCCGCAATAGTACCTAACACTACCATAATAAATTATGCGCCAACATAGTTTGTATTCCTAAAATGTTGTACTGATGCATGTAACTTAAAATCGATTACATTAAACTATTTTTCTGATTTCAATAAAATAATCCTATAATAAAATTGCACACTGGATTATTGCATGAACTTCCTGCAAGTATCTATACCTGGGGAATCATTGGTAACACAAAAATAAATCCTTACACGCACAAGTACAAAAATAAATACAAAAATAAATACCAAAATAAATACAAAAATAAATACAAAAATAAATACAAAAATAAATACAAAAATAAATACAAAAGTTGATACAAAAATAAATACAAAAATTGATACAAAAATAAATACAAAAATAAATACAAAAATAAATACAAAAATAAATACAAAAATTGATACAAAAATTGATACAAAAATAAATACAAAAGTAAATACAAAAAGAAATACAAAAAGAAATACAAAAAGAAATACAAAAATAAATACAAAAATTTTCTCTAAACCCCAGTGTTTACATAGGTACTAAATGAACAGAAAGACACGAAGTCCGTAAAGGAAAAGAAATAATGGCGAACGTTGTAGTAGATTAGTAAATGTTAATTGAAACTGATTTCGTACGGAGGACGACGGAGAAAATTCTTGGAGTCCGCACTTCACAAGTTGGATCCCCTTATTGTCAACAATGCCAAGTGGCAGTGGAAATGTTAAAGTCGTAAATGAAATAATAATTGTAAAGTGTGCATTGCGGCCGGACACTTCAATGGAATTAAATAACATTGGAATGTGTGGAAAGGCTTGAATAACAATGGGATCCGAGATATGTATTTCACATGGAAGTTGCACGAGGAGTGAGTTGGATTTCATTGAAATCCATCCCAACCAAGGCTTTTCCGTTTAACGACAAACCATCTTTTCTCAATGATTCTCTTCATTTAATATTTCACAAAGTAATTTATTATTTCCCTCTGTACAGGAATGTGTTAATTACGGAGAATTCATTCACAGTATCTTAGCTCTTCATTCAGCTTTAAAACACTTTTGGTTTCCTTAATTTCTAGTTTGTGGAATTGAGACCACAAGAACTCAAGAACTGTCGTCCTTTGGGGAAATAGCGTCTCTCCTTTCTTCCCCACAAAATTACACACTTCATTCAGGGACAGAGAAACTAATTAAATTTTTTGGTTTTCCGACCATTTCTAAGTAAATATAATTAAGTATTTAATTAATTATTTTACGTATATCTTTATTGAAGTTTCAAACTTACGAGTTTCTATTAATTTTTGTATCAATTTTTGTATCAGTTTTTGTATCAATTTTTGTATCAATGTTTGTATCAAATTTTGTATCAATTTTTGTATCAATTTTTGTATCAATGTTTGTATCAATTTTTGTATCAATGTTTGTATCAATTTTTGT
>JAQGAK010003291.1:0-15670 GCA_034696945.1 Lipothrix lubbocki
AATGACACTAACATCATTAAAATCGGATTAGCGGTTTAGGAGGAGATAGCCAACACAGGAGAGCGTGACCGGAATGTTAAAATATTAATATAGTAAGGATTAATCTGCAGTGATATTATAGACTTTGCGCCGCTCGTAAAATTAGGATCTTACAAAACGTAACGTAAGTTTTTACGTTACGCATTGTTTGCGAGGAGATAAAAAAATGCAAATACGTAATTATCCCGATTTTAAAATATGGATACCAAATACCAAATAAAATATAGTAGCACCTGGTTCATAGCCCCATCAATACTAACATATATTATGATATGCACAGAATTATTACAAATATTTCATTCATAATAATAGTATTTAGGTAATATGCATAATTATTATAATTTTATGTATTTACTTAGGTACTTGATTAAAGTAATTATCATTATGATGTAATTATACTTAATAATAGTGTTGATGTTGACAGTCGATGATGAGATGATGACGTATTTTTCACACAGTGCCCCGACATCGTGTTTGGTTTCAAACAATCAAACAATTTCAACAATTAAAATTGTAAACAAAAATGTATAAGTATATCTATTACAGACTAAAATAATAATGCAATAAGAATTTTGTATATCAGTCAACATTTATGGTTACTTTAATTTAACAGAAAGTATCGATAACCAGAACCAAAAACGGGAAATTTAGGGTAAGCCAATATAGCGTTTTCCCAGTCTGTAATATATAATTATTTTACTTCACAGAAAGACCCATTTTAAGAAAATCCGTCCATTATTAGTGTCATCGAGTCATGCAACTATGATTGACATTAATTTATGATTACTAAACTACATCCATAGTTGACACAAGTGTTAGTGAACAAAATTCAACTCGTATTTCTTTTTTGTCTCCTCCAATTAAATGAATATTACAAATATCTTTAAAAGCATTTATTTATACCTGCTTATTAATAATTATGTATAAGCTAATTAATTATTAACTATAATGATGATTTGTTCCGTCATTAGGTTCTTATGCCATATATAATTTAATAATCGTATTGAATAAATAATAAATTATTTAAATAAAAAATCCATGTTTATAACACTACCCGTCTACATAGAAGCCTGTTACATAAAATTATATAATGATGCTGCAATCAGAGCTTATATGAAATCGATGTGCATTATAATTTAATTTTTTTTAAACATGTCAATACATACCTGTTAGTTTTCATCATGGAGAAAAAGTTATTAAATTAAACACATTTCTGTTCCGTATAAATTATTACATAATAAAAACCAAGAAAAAATGAAATGTTTAATGTCATTATTTATAATAGTTCAAATTCAAATTTTATTATAAATAAATTTTATTTTTCCGATTAAAATCTGGAGACTTGTCTCTTGGTCTGTCTTTGTCGGCGGGATTCTCACCGCGGAACTTTGAAAGTCCAATGTAGCGAGGGACAGGGAAGAGGGAAGGAGGGAAGTGATCAAAATCAAAACAAAAGTCAACTTTTACAAAGATATTACTGGACGTTTAAAATAAAGTTATAGTATACTTAAGCAAGACGTAAATCTCAAAAGGGTGTTGCCATGCTAAATTTTTAAGACCGACTGTTAACATTATATTAGCATATTTTAATTTTTTTTTAAATCCCAAATCCCGGCATCATGGATTTGTACGTCCAAAATTCTACAGTTCTTGAATCCCAACTGGAAGTTTGGTTTATCTGCGAATACTGTAACCGGGCATTTCTACGTCCTAAAAAACTTTTTGAACATAAAAGGGACAGTCATAAGGAACAATTTTATAAGGACAAGGGGATTCAATCACCGTACAAGTGTGTTTTAATTTTATTGAATTTAATTCATGATCTATACTTATAGTACTATATTTATTTATTTTCTAATTTAATGATTTAGCAATGTAAAAATAAATGACAATATTTTTATTTAATTTTCAGAAAACGGAAATATACATTAAGAGGGAACTCGTGCGAGCAAGAGAGCTCGGAGGAAAATAAAAATCCAAGTGACGGGCAGGGAGTTGAATCCGGAGATGATCATGAAAGGTCACCAATGTTACGAGAGCTTTGTGGGTATGAGTGAATATATATATAAATTAACATTTTCTATTATTCTAGAAAATTCTACAGTGTGTAAATTGTACCATCAATTATTATGTTTTTCTGTAATTCGTTTTTAGCCACACTGGTGTTGGTTCGAACTTGTCGGGTACGGAAAGCGTCGATCGGAAAAGTAAAATAAAAACTCTGTATTTAAAAAAACATTTTATTATTATTAATTATATTGGTTCTATTATACATTTACATAGGTAAAACACGTTCACAAACAGAGAAGGATTTGGCTAACAAATTCACAGCCAAATTTCAACAAGCTGTCGAGAAGGCATCGAGTACCTTGTCATCCAAAAAATTCAAGTGCAGGTCATGCTCTTCCACTTTCAAATCATTGACTCTCCTGGACATGCATGCGTTAATCTTCCATAATCAGCGGAATCAAGCTAAGTACTCCTGCAAGCACTGTGGGAAAACGAATTATGTCGAGTCCTTTCATCTCATTCATGAAAAGAACTGTTCGGAAAAGAAGCATTCTTAGTTTTTTAACTTTTTAAGTCAACTGATGTCTCCAGACTTTTCCTTGATTTTAAAATCCAGATTTCTGGTACTTATTGTTACTTTTTTGTGTAAGATTGGTAATTTTAGTCTATATAGATTTTGATGTACATTAGTGTGCGCATAAATGAGTTTTACGTAATCAGTAATTTCAGACTTACCCTGAAAGCCCAAAACCCAATGTTTTTTGGTAACCTCGGAAATATCAAAAAGTCTAAAAAAGTGTATCTAAGGACAAGGATCAAAAAATTACAAATACTATAGTCAACTTTCGACTTTTTGCACATTTTTAGGTTTTTTAATTTTGCCTGACGAACGGTATGCGAAATAAAATTTTGAAACTCGTTGATTCTATTATAACTTTTTGTGCTGAATTCGAAAAAAATGTCTCACCTGTGTTTGGTCGCTAATTTAGTTTACAGAGTTGAAAAACCTAGATTTGTAACACTAAATCACACATTTTAATAGGAAGGAATGAAAATTTTTAAAAACCCAGGAAAGTGAACCTAGAGAATTTAATTTCCTTTCATTTGAGTCCATGGTCATGTAAATCGGCGGAGTCGTGTAGTCCCTTTCAGCAAATCCCCGGAAGCCTCTTCAAAGCATTTGGTGCTCCTATTTAAATACATGGAGAGTGGAAAGAATAATTTTGTGCATACATGGGTCTAATTGACTGCAAACTATGAGTTTTTGATATTTTCGAGGTTACCAAAAAACATTGGGTTCTGGCTTCTTGGCTTTCAGGGTAAGTCTGAAATTACTGAATACGAACAAATTATTTGGACACAATATGAAAAGAAGCTTTTATATGAAATCACTAATTCGAAAAGGGATTTATATTAAAATAATTGTGTTTACGGAGTTGCGGCCCCGGGACATGGGGGAAAATATGCTCCTTTTTAAACTGGCGGAAATTTCGAAACACAAAAAGTTCCCCTTTTCCTACTGACTCAAAATCGTTTAAGCATCTTTTCTGGTTTGTCAAACGAAATTTTACATGAAGATTTTATCTAATTTATATTGAAGGAGCGAAAGGTTATTTCAGATTCTGGTGTTTGCTTTATTATTTATGATGTAGCTTTTGCAGGCAATTTAATTTTTTTTGTTTTAAAGTTTTTTGTAGCAAAAGATTATAGATTGCTGATTATTATGCATAATTTAGTTTGTAATATAAGAATAGTTATTTGTTATTTTTCTTAAGTGTGATGACTAATTATTCACCAGTGACTTGTGCGTGGAAAGCAGTTTAATGAAATTCTTTCGAGTTTGGTTTTATTTCCGGAATTTAAGTATCTAAATTACTTTTGTTGATTGAGCGAATATGTACTCCTTTATATTTGAACCATCAAAATAAAAATTGTTAGTTTCTTTTTATTTGTGAATATTAAAGGTCGGAAAGTTGAGCGTGTTTTGTCATAAAACAACAGCGATCACAATGCAGGAACTATAGGAGAATCTTCAAAAAATTTAATTACTTGTGAACCTCGGTATCCATCTCTAATGCTATCTTTCGGTGTGGACATGGACTACATTGCATTGGTTCGAACAAGCTCTTACTTTCTTTGCCTGAAAATCTACAGCCAGCTTCTCCCGTTCACAAAACATTTGGTGAACACATTTGCTTTCCCAAAGCATCGCCCATCAAAAATGTTTTGATAAGTCATTTCATATCATTCAAAGAACGACACACAAATTACCCCCTGAATAAACAATATTCTTAATTTTAAGAAACAAGATTAATTTCCAAAATTAAAATTTTAAAATAAATGTCGATATTAATCAAATCTTGGCTGTGATATGACGTACATATAATTTTTGGACGGTCCCTCCTATTAAGATTTCGTGATCAAGCAGTAAGTTCCATTGCCACATGAATACTATGTGTGAGACATAAACAGAAAAACAATGTTGTAGGAAGTTTCTGTTCGTGCACTACACACATTATTATTACGGGCTGCTAATACCCAGAAGAGACGGAGAGAGCTCCGGGCATTGAACGATGTATGATGAGAGTCTTCACATCACATCACAAGCACAAGCCAACAAGAGAATAAGGAGAACCACTTGCAGGATTTGTTTCGTACATATCTATACATACATGTCTTGTATATATATATATGAGTTATATATACCGGGAGCTAAAATACTTATACCGAAATTATGTGGGACTGTGTGTGTGTGGGGATGAAAATTTTATACGCGGAGGCATTCAGGGGTTGCGCCGGAATTAGTATATTTCCGAACCAAAGTTTATGATATATTTCTTGGAAAATAAATCGTAATGACATTTTGCGAAAAACAATTTTAAATTTCCTATTCATGGTTAATGCATTTTTAATGTTTTTACCATATGGCCCCTGTAACTAAAACATATACAACGGATAAACAAAATTGCTTGAAACGACATGCTGTAAAGTACCCGAAAAAGTTTTGTTTTGGTTGGGAAAACGTCATTCCTGAAAGGTCCAACAGTCCGGACGAGTGAGAATTCACTGCATATGACATGCCATGAAATAAACGAAAGTTTTCATACATTTGTTCACTTTTAATATCAGGAAAGAGCCCATACAACTTTTTGGGTTTTGCTCTGTGTGTTGGTTTGGTAAGCGGGACCTTCTTTTTTATAAATAACTTGCGCTCTTATATTTATGTGCATACGCAAATACACTTTTTTCTATTCAGTATATGTACACATTTAATGTTTAAGGGCTTTTCAATCATCATGGATGGGCATAATCACAATTCAAAATGATTGTTGTAATAATTATTATTCTCATGCTAATTAATTAGTACATAATTAGTGTAAAAGGGGCAATGCAATGAATGCATAAGAGATGCAAAACCAAATTAAAGCGGATTAAAATACCTAAGGTGAACTTTGTTTTATGTATCGGTTTTTAAACAAAAAGAAGTAAAAAAAATAGTTTTTATGATTTTGGTGAGCAAAAGCAAACTTTTCCGACAAATTCAATGTAAACAACTTTTCGGGTAATAATTTAATTTGAAGTGCAAACGAATAATTATTATACACATACATTCAATATACATATAGGAATATGATTTAATTAATTATAAGGTATAATAATTTGTGGGTAAATATTGAAATACACATTAATTACGTAAGCCATGATGATATAAGAATATTAAATTATTTTTTGGATTAAAAAATTCGTAAACTATACATAATTTTGGGATAATTAAGGATTATTAGTAATCATTTTGGGATCCCGCTTGTATTTTCATATGGTTCTAATGCTCGCCAAATATTTTAATATAATTTGTAACAACTATAATATAACAAATAATAATTTTTATTAAATTTGTATTAAAAATGCAAATATTTTAGACAATGCTCGAGAGCAAATAAAGTCGAATTAAATGGAAAATGCTACAAAAAGAATACAAAATAACAGATTAACGGCCCTTAATTATTGCATTTGGGCTTACTACTCGAATAAAGCTACTAAACAATACAAACGATAGAAAGCATTATGTGTACCTCAAGGAAACTAACGTTGGGGAATTTCTCATGGGGATGTCTCAATTTTACATGCCAGACCAGACCGTATGTATACTTTATATTTATTACGAGGGTTAGGACTTTGTCGTAATTTTTTTTCGTATCAAAATTAAAAATTCAATTAGCAAATTTTGCAAAACCTAACTTTTTAATTTCGCTATTTTGTTAAATGTACGTTTAAGCCGCGATTAATTTTCGGGCAATAGTTTTGAGTTGATTAGAAAATTATATGTTCATAAAACCCAAATTCCATTGTGTAAACACATCGACTGTTGATTAGCATCTCCACTTCTTTTGCAGGTTTTTACCATTTTTTGTGTATGTAAATGTAAAATGTAATTTTTGAAACGAAAACGTTTAGTTACAGTTAGGTCCAACTTAAATTCAACTACCACGGATCAATTATTGGATTACTAAGCAATAACAATATAATAATAATATAGTCCTCGAACGTTTTGTGTGGGAATGCGGCCTCCAAATTAATTAGTTAACATTGAGCGCAAAGTATTATCAAGACATTTTTAAAACGATTTGACAAAAAGCATAATTTTTTTAGTTTGTATAAAAAAATCACAGTTGTTTCAATTTTACCTATTGTAACTATTTCTCCCATTTCTAGCTCATTTTCTCGATTTGTAAATTTCGTATGTTTCGTAGTTTTTATATTGCTTGTAAATTTCATATTTATCGTAAATTTTGTAACTTATTTTTCTAGTCTTGGAACGCACGATTTTTGGATATCATATTTCACCTACGTGGGAATAGTCTATCGAGCCGTTTCAACAATTATTTCGCGTATTTCCAAACCTATTTATCACAATACATGCTCTGGTGAATTCTTGCCTCTATATTTTCTTGAGCTCATTTCAGTTTACTTCTTTAATTGAGGACATGTTCTATGAACATAAAATTGTTGAATTAATCATTTTATAATTTTTGAACTTCTTCAATTTTTAAATTCTGTCATATAATTTAAATTTTTCGATTCATATTTCAACCGTAACTATTGAGGGTTGTACTAATGTTTACTGTTATATATATTGCAGTCTTGTAAATTAAATAAGTGCTTGAAGGTTAAATGTGGCTTAAATGTGATTAAAAACAAAGCAACTATAATAATGTTCAATCAGTCAATGTTGAAAATAACACGCCGTGGTTGTTGATTTTTCTCCATAAAAAATCATCTATAAACAAACTTTTTAAATGAATATACGGAAAAGCCATTTGTTTTATTATCCGGATAATCTTAGGGATAATCATAGGCAGTCCTAAAAGTCGCGTAAGTTGAAGCTTTCGTGCAGTCCGACCGCTTCAACGTTAGTGGAAGGAATTTCCATTGGGAATGAACACTTTTGGTGAACTGGGATATGCACCGCAGCTGAGTATTACACTTTCCTTTCCTAGAGTTGATACTTGAAAGAGCCCAGGACCAGGACCCTGGCATGTAGAACAACCTTTTCAAAGACATTCCCTTCTTTATACTCCGTTCATTTCAAGTGGTGGAGTATAGGAAAAGTGAGAGGTGCAGGATTTTTCGCATTCACTTTTATCATTGAGAGAACTGTTTTTCTATTGAACAGCACACCACCTTTGCCTGATATATTCCGAAATTTTTTTCTTCTCCTCAACAAATACATCCGCCTTTTTCATACAAACAAGATATCGGAAATTGACGGATTTCGCCAGTAGTTTTAGCTTCCTTCCTTTTCAGTTCGAATTTATATTTTTCCAAGTAAACATTCTGAGAGGTAAATATATCAAGATACCTGACATTTAGCCCATTAGTGTGTGAATTTCCGTAGGAGTCCCGAGTGAATTTAAATCTGCGTAAATATCCCACAATTTTGATTATTCAAAAGTACAAGAATATTTACGAAAATACCTAGGACGTGTCGTGGTCCAATTACATAACAAAAATATTTATTACAAATTCTACGTTTTACGG
This sequence comes from Lipothrix lubbocki, assembly GCA_034696945.1. Taxonomy (NCBI): domain Eukaryota; kingdom Metazoa; phylum Arthropoda; class Collembola; order Symphypleona; family Sminthuridae; genus Lipothrix; species Lipothrix lubbocki. Next base: position 8,089 of record JAQGAK010003291.1, read on the forward strand.
TGCAAAAATTAATTAAATTGACAGTGTAAAAAATACCCGTAATTTTAAATATTGTCATTTCTACGTCATTTCTTTGGTGTACAAAAATACTCTAATTTTGTTACAAAATTAAATTGACAAAATTATACGCAATATTTCTTTTCTGGTGTGGAAGTGGAGTTTGTTGTTTTGTTAATTGTGTAAGCAAGGATTGTCAGTTAAAAAAATACTTCGACATGTCCACCGCGGATAATACGAAACCAATTGGCAATAATAATCAAGCCGGACAGCCGAATTCCCGATCCGGACCAGGTCAATTCGGTGGGTTCAGTTTTGAATCCGAATCTTTGCCGGATTTTAGCGAATTTGAAGAGAACCCTTCGGAAACTGTGGATCCTTTCAAGTCCAGGTAAAAGAATTTGTCAAAATTCTTATTATCGTTGTCATCCCAAAATTCAAGACAATATATTGCATCATTAATGTAAAAAGTTAAAAGAAATATTAGTTGTCCGTATTTCCCAGTTTTAATTATTTTTAATTATTATTTGCATACATTTGTTCGTACATTTCGTACATTCGTTTCTTTTTTATGAAGATCAAATCTCTCGAAGAATAAACGTCTCTATGAATTCCTGGCCCAATTTATTTCTGTCAATGACGTTACGTTTGATATAATAATAATTATTGTGTTCAATAAACCCTAATATTAATACATTTGCATATTTTTTAACATTCAAATTTTATGCGTGATTGATCACTTTAATCAAATTTAGCGCTTACATTGGAAATATTTTTAAAATGTGTGTAACAATTTTGGTGTAATTTAACTTGGAAATTTTGCTAAATTTTGTCAAGAAGCAGCTTATGACAAATTATTTCAAATTGAAAGTAATTTAACAAATTTTCCAATATATTAGAATAAAGCTGCAAATTTTAATTATAAAAGTTTCTATCATGAAATATTTAGATCTTTAATATCCCGTTTTGTTAAAACATTACTATAAGCATGCAACATAAAAAAGCGCTTAAAATTTTTAAACGTTCCGTCAATTAACCTCTAAAACCAACCATTTTTCTTTTAAAAATAAAAATTCAAATAACAATATTCATGCTAATCCACCATTAATTTGAATATAATAATACGACATCTAAATTCATTTTTACTAAAATTATTTTACCGAAGACATTTGTATTTGTCTAACTTTTGCTACATCTGTATTTACAATTGTGACCGATACTCCACATATGATGACAAGTTTAAAATAAATTCCGATAAGATTACAGTTCAATTTATCTATAATGATAATTAAATACTATCTTTATTACAAAAACATTTATTAGATACAAATAAAATGATTATAGAATGACTGAAACTATACATATTTCATTTAAACACATATGCATTTAACATATTTTATATTCAACAAATGCCAATGACCTGCCATCCAGAAGTATTATTAATTATTACCATTTGCATTTTACTAATTACTAAAATAATGATCCAATGACAATGTTAAATCAAAACAAGTTGATGTTCTAAAATAAAATTCCATTGCATATTTAACTAACCTACGGTAACGAAATACTATATGACAAGCATGAATGTAATTTAACATATTGATGATAATTTAAGTGCATGCGTGCAAAACAACCTTTTTATTTAATTTGTTTTTTTTCGTGTAATAATAATCAAGCTCATTTATCTTCATATGTGTTTTTTTACGCAATATACATATAATCCCCTATTTGCCAATTTGTGATGCAGGTAATTTCCACATCCGGCTGCTATACTACTAACTATAACAACTCAATTCAATAAACACCCACCGGTGCATCGGACCTTGTCATATATGTAGAGAGAGAAAAACTCTTGTATTGTGTGCATTCCTATACATGACTTAACTATATTTATACCCACCCCCAAATAAAATTCCAACGTGTGAAATTAATTGTTTTGCAAAAATTTTGTGTTAAAAACTACTAAAAGCCAATATATCACCAACTGTTTTTGTTCTTATACTACTCACCTTACTTGTTTGGAGTGCATTTAATAAACTAATGACCCAAAAACCCCCGCAAAATTTGAATTAACGGACAAAGTGTGTGTGTGTATACAAATATATCAGCACTATATCATAGGAGGAAGTTAAAACTGTAACTTTTACAGATTAGATATCAAATTTAACAAATACATACAAGGGAAAATTTGTGTCTGCAAAAAACCTTTTTAGTGAATCGAAAATATCCTGTTACACAAATTCACCTGTCCGCAGCAGTGACTTCACATAGAAAAAAGATTATATTTTTTTTGGTGCAAAAACAAACTTTATAGTCAAAAAGGACCAAAACTGTAACGAAATATATCCCGCGTGGTGGTGTAAAAAAACAAAGTCGAAAGTATAATAATTTAAAAATTTAATATTTTAATAAATTCACACAAAGTTACAAATATTTCAATTGCCTTCGTCATATTACAAAAATAAAAAAATATTCATATCTCTGTTGCTTTTGCAAGAGCAAAAATGGATTCCAACCAATAAATATAAAATAATTCAAATAATTATAACCGACCGCTGTTTTTACAAAAAGGAAGAAAAAAACGCATATATACATAATATATTTAAGCACCCCAAGAAAATTAAATTGTCTAAAATCCATTATTTTACGATTAATTTCCAAAACTCCTCATTTTCAAATTAAACTGGAAAAATAATTTTTAAATTAAATTGCATATAGCTGCTTATACACAGAACAAATGGTAAAATATATAGCGCAAATTTCCAAGAGCCAAAAATCGACCAGCGGAAACCAAACCCAAACCAATAATATTGTGAATCAATGAATATAATTAAGTGAACCGAAAATTATTATCAAACTATAATAATACAATTACTATTTATTTCCGGCTCGTCCGCCCCATCAAAATACTTGTGGTGATTGCTTCCTTATTATGAAGTCATATCAAAACTTTTATTTTATCTATATTGACATATAGAAATCCTGTCAAAACAAAAAATTGTATAAATACAGCAAGAGAAGAGGAAAATATCTCGATTATACACAGCCGAAACAATTATTATCAAGAAAATATCAAAATACCAAAATCAACTCAAACATCAGAAATCCAGTGGATCCCCCCAAACTGACCACAACCCCATTAAATCAAGAGAGTCATCATAAGAATATTATTATATTAGAGAATATCCAACTGTGACTATCGAAATATATCAGTGAAATTCCCATACTCTTCAGATACACAAACACGATTCCTTTTTCCTGTGTACATAAAATATATAAACATTGAGGAGGAAATTGAAAATTTCCGAGAACCACCAACCACCCTAACCATCATTTCAGCATCATTACAGCATCGTCAACATCCTTCTCCAGAAAGGAACAAACACTCCAAGCATTCCTCCATATAGGAATTTCGACATTCTATAAAATAGGGCAAGTAGTGTATAGGAAAAGAAGGAGAAAAAATAACAAATTGACACAAAGGCTACTATATACTATAAGCATCTGTTATAAAACAGTTTTAGAGCAAGGAAAATAGCTACTCAACGGAAGACAAGACCGGAGAGACCAAGTCTTTAACCAGTGTATTTGCAATATCTTGAGCGCGGAAATACATAATTTGTAGATCTTACATGTATAGAAGGGGAAATTATAGGAGATATCAAGTATAGTTATTATAGAGTATAGAGTAAAGCAAGAAGACGGCAGTTCTATATACTCTATAATAGTGCTGAGCTTAATGTTGACCTATTTATTTTTTTGCAACCCAAAATAAACACGCTATTTTGTATGTGTGTGTGTGTGTGTGTGTGTGTCTCCATAAGTGTCGTGTCGTTCGTCCTGGTCGTCCCATATTACACATAATACAGCAGGTTTTTATATAGAGGGATATATAGACAATTGGTAATTATATGGATCGGTGCGCTATAGAGGAATTTATGTAGGGCGGAATTACACGTATATACAGATTTACGGAAAGGAGTGAATTGCATTGAAAATTATATACAAACCGCGAAATCACTATACAAAAACATTCAGAAATTACGGAATTACATAGGAAAATATATATAAAAAGGACAAAATCCCATTGAAATACATACAGAAATTACGGAATTACATAGGAAAATATACAAAAACGACAAAATCCTATTAAAACATACAGAAATTACGGAATTACATAGGAAATTATATATAAAAAGGACAAAATCCCATTGAAACACATACAAAAATTACGGAATTACATAGGAAAATATAGATAAAAAGGACAAAATCCCATTGAAACACATACAGAAATTACAGAATTACATAGGAAAATATATATAAAAAAGATAGGATTACATGGACAAAATATATAAAAATTAGTCTGAACATAAAGGAATATTTATATATGTAAGAAAAAACATCTTGATATTATTATCATTGTCGTGTGTCAATTCCCAGTCCCGTCACTGCAGTTCCAGAGTGGATCCTTTATTATTATTATTATTATTACATTAATCGTTATAGCGTGTGTACACATATAATAGCAAATAAGCAAGAGCAACATCAAGATTGTTGTCGGGGAATTCCGTCAGAAACCGTCTGTATATTCCGTGTTTTCAAGACTAAATAAGTTGCACTTTTGCCATCGTCAAGCTTTAATATATACATATTTCTTATATCTTATATATAAAATAAATATACGCGTGCACGGGATTGGACAATATCCGCAAAATTTCTATACTTATATACAGTGCTTACATTGTATGTACATTGAGTGGCTATTGGGGAAATTGCTATTGACACAGTAAAATTCTACTGAGGAATATTGACGGCCGCTCCTATAAACATTGCTGTAGGCTTGTAAAGATTTTCTATAATTATATAATTAACTATTCAACATCATATATTAACTATACGGCGCTCTGGATTTTTCCCCTAATAATAAATTCCTGTAATCGTTCATCGAACACATATATATGTATCAAATTCAAGTATCCTTGATTTGAGTTTGTGGATCAATCCGGCTTAAATATATTTTCTCTCCACAACTACTACTACTACTACTACTACTATACTACAGCTGCTATACTGCTTCCCTTCTATATATCCTGTGAACTTCCTCATATCTTCTTGCCTTCTTTTCTTCTGTTGGGATTTGAACAAGACCTTTTTGTTTGTGTTGATTCAGCAAAACTGTCACGCGGATTGGGAGATTTGGGAGTCTCAAGGGGAAATCTCAAGTACTTTGTATTACTATACTATATGCACAGTTCTTTGTTATTTGACGAAGATTCTTCATTATTATTAGGCTAAATACTGTGGCAAAAGCTAAAAAAAAATTGTCTATAAATTGGAAATTTTAAAATAATATTTACACGCAAAATCTAAATTGTAAGTGTAATACTGCGAAAAATATTTAATTATTTACAAAAACGCGGAAAAATTGTTAAAATAGTTGTTGGAAATCCGTGTTATTTAGCTACAAATCTGGACAAATTGGCTAAAATTTAGAAAAATTGTATTTGTTAAAAATTAATTAATTAATTATCTGCAAAATTATAGACTATATTTCTATTTAAATATTGCACCAATAAATTTAATTGTATCAGTAATTAAAAATAATTGTAATTTCTAAAATATATAGAAATTCATTGAATTTCAAGAACTAATTATTAAAAATTTAAAAATTGCCATTGCTATATATATATAAATATATATTCCGCTTCTGAGCTCTATTTATTTAATTAATATTTCTAAACAAAAAAAAGTATATTGTGATAATACCAATTTAATTCCAAATATTTCACATTGGCGAGCACTCTTGAGACTGTTTAATAATATATATTAACAAAAATAATATTACAAAAAGAAATATTACAAAAAAATATTTAAAATTATTATTATTATTATTATTATTAATAGTAAACTAACAATATTGAACGCAACACATTAAATAAACTGTACCTTACAAGATATATTACAAAATAAATCCGCATCTAGACATATTTTCTTTATAATTGTAATTTTAAAAATAAAAAAATATAAAGTGTATATGTATGTACATGTATGCAAATTAAATGCAAAAGGTGCACAATTAATATAATTTTGCTACAGAGAAGAAAGGAGAAAGTTAATTTAAAAAACTAATTATAATTCCACCGCAGTACTTGGAATGTAATAATAATAAATTAGTATTCTAATTATATGTAAGTATACATTACATATATACATATATATGTGAAATTGCAAGTAGAAAACTAAAATAATTGTAATAATAATAATTGTAAAACCAAAAATTATTTTGTCATAATTTACTTTTGATATTTGTATTCCTCAACCTGCGCTCCGGTGTGTCTCATTCAAGTCTTGAAAAGTGTAACGGACGGTGGTGTGTGTGCAATTATTTCGACTTATTACCAAAGAAGAAATAGAAGAGTGCAATTTTAAAAACATAAAATTAATAATAAAAAATAAATATTATTTTTACCATTAATACCAACAACAATAATTATTATACCAGCGGAATATTAAAATTAACGAATCCAAAGTTCTGAGGACCTAATCATTTATTATTAATAGTTTGTTTATATTTGTTTTTTTATTAACATTAATAATAATAATTATTAAAACACATATGTGTTGTTTCTGTGTTTCTAAACGGATTTGTGCTGCTGCTAAACCAAAAAAAACTACATTAAAATACTTCCTGGATAATTATTTTTTACCCCGCGAGGACTCTGCATGTGTGTGTGTGGAAAATGCTAAAAAAGTAATAATATTCCGTAAATATTGGAGTGCAATATTATTTTCTAAATCTTGTGTGCTACTAATTCTACCGATAAGAAATTGACGTCATCGTGGAAAATAACAATTTTATTGCGAAAATTCCATCGTTCGATTTGCCCACAAAAAAATTGAAGATATCTTTGCTGTTGTATATTGAGGAGAAACTGTTAAATTTGCAAAAGAATTTTGTGTTAAATTTGCAAAAGAATTTTGTGTTAAATTTGCAAAGGAATTTTGCAAATTTAATTTACTCTTGAAACGTAAACGCACGCTAATTAAATATTCTTCAGGCGGCCCTCACAGGAAGGGAAAATGGCTCCGACGACGACGATTGAGACCGTGACGATCAGCCGACCTCTTAAGGTAAAATATTTCCAACTCTTTATTATTATTTGTTTGCAGACTTATTTTAGTATACGGATAAAAAGCATTGGGAAGCATTCGAACAGATCCTTTTCTGTACGAATTCTATTGTAAGTCTGGTATAACATCTCAGTGTAATGGTCCGGTATATAGTATTATTATAGTGGTACGAATAATAAACAATAGGAAAAAAATTAGTTGGTAATGAATAATACAAAAGCGATGCAATGCAAATTGAATAGACCTAATAACAGTGAAAGGAAAGGAAGAGAGGAATTTTCCTCTCTTCCTTTTTAAGAGAAGATTAGATTCAAGGGGAAATTAATAAATAATTCTTGCTACATAAATAAAAAGAAAATGTACAGGACTTCAATGGAAATAAAAAGCACATAAATACAAAAATTATTACAAAAATAAATACAAAAAAAAATACAAAAAAAAATACAAAAAAAAT